>LOND01000777.1:42498-54305 GCA_014220965.1 Paragonimus kellicotti | reverse complement strand
TCTTGGGAAATACCACATTGTACCGCTGATTTGATCGGATTATGTAATTTCATACCAATCACAATCCTCGATCCCTGTGATATTTCGTCAGCGATTGCATTTACCTGAGCTATCGGTAGATAAAAAGAACGAACATACCACTACCGTCCAAATCGCCAGTTCATACTTTTTTTGGTTGACGACTGGCATTCTTCAGTTCACCTTCATATCAGCATGGAGGTTGTTTTCACTGTTATCTCCTCTGTCGTTGGTTATATTGTTTCCCTCTTCGGATTACCGTTGTTCCCGCCAACTACTTTCTACATACTAAGTGTACTCCAAAATAATCATCCGTTTATTTGATTTTCTGGCAAGTTCGTCACCTTCCATACACTACAGATTGTGATAGGTTTTCTAGCAAATTGCTTTCTGAGTATTCTCATCACTTAGTGTTACACTTGTTGATCATGGCTCTTCCTCAGGAACATGTTATTTGCTGAACCCACCGTTTACACAAACCTCTGCACACAAGGCATTTGTTTCACTTTGTTTGTGTGCCATCTTTGTAACAAACAAATAGTTTTTGACGAGGCTGAAGTACAGTTTTCCGGATATTTCTTCGTAAATGATTGTTATAGGTTGTTTTTCATTCTTATTCACGTGTTTCCAACTTAATGGTCGTTTATGGGCAGCTGAAGTATAAATGACGAACAACGATAACGCTCTACTCGACTTGACTTCGAAGCAACTGACCTATATTCCACTTTGCTGCAACCTGCGACGGATTTGTCCTGTTCAATCACTCACCAATCGACAATAAACTGCAATTTTATGCAACAACCCCTTGTTTCCCGTGACAATTATCACATTTCATTATCCCGTGTATAAAACCGGAACGGTCTAAGTAACTTTATTAAAATCGACCAGCATTATTATTATTGGACAGCCCGGTATCAGATTCTTTGAAAACCTGTTTACATCTTACTCTGTCGCTCAACGACATTACTGTGCCAGCTGTTTCGATTCAACAGTCAAACTTGCACACGATTCCATCCAACTAGTATCCATGGAAAAAACAACACATGATCTACTTAAACCTTCAAATGAATCGGTAAACCTGTTCCCAAATTCAGAAACTGTATACAAATCCCGGTATTTTTTGGATGCAGATACACTAATAGAATTATAAGACACCAGTACACAATGGTCGATGGAAGTTGGTTGCTTAACCAGTGCAATGATAAAACAGACCGGATACAGTGCATTCGAAGGGGTCTCTAAAGTGCTCTCCAAACCCGATCTGGAGTAGGTTGTCCACATCGTCATCATCATCATAGACAGCAATAAATCAATGGTTCACGCTGATGTTTAACTGCCACACAATCGAAAAGGAAAATAAGCTAGCTGTGTATTGAAGAGAGAAGAGAAACAGAAAAGGAAGATAAGGGACGTAACTACTAAAAATCGCTACGTCTATATTCCAACATTCAGCATCAAGGTGCTTACATTGTGGAAAGCCGTATCATTTCATCGACTGAAAGTCCAAAATACGTGTAGAAAAAAAATTGGCTGATAAACGAACTTTCGTTGAGTAGGTGGGGTTGTGGCTGTTCTGTGTGATTCATTTTATTTCTGTATTCTTTCTTTAAGCCCGTATTTTCAAACCAATCTGCTATTGATAGTACCTAATGATTTGGACATTTTTCCGTTTTCTTCTTCTGTCCATTTGTGTTAACCTTCCAATCGGTGTTACTAGGTAAGCATTCTTTAGCTTCGTTTCAGTTGTACTGGTCTTCTATCAGTTTACTTTTTATTACTGTTGCATTCCTATCACATTCACAATGCCCCTTGCTGGCTTACATCAAGTCAACCACGTTGCATCATTTTCAAGGATGATTGCTGCTGAATATGCCTCAGCCGCGTCCTGATACTTTGCTTTGCTCGCTTGCGTGATTGGCTCAGACATACTTCAGCCAAATTTACCTTGCTACTTGCTCTTTAATATATATATATATATATATATATATATATATATATATATATATATAGTGTATTGCTGATCGACGTTGGCAGGTTGTAACTGTGTTCCTAATTGAAACGAACGGGCACCTCAATCACTACTCACAAGCGAAAGTGGTTGAGCGTTAAGATATACCTCGGCTGCGTTTAATGTGAAGTTAGTGGCGCATTGGTGAACAACGTTGCCTCATGAGAGGTTGACAGGAGTTCTAGTCCCGGCCATGGCAAAGATATGCACCACTGAGGAACGTTAACAAGAGCTTTACTCGAGTTTAGTGCTTTTTTAAAAGGGGCTGACTGGAAAGTCCTTTGGACGGTGGAAGCTGTGATCGAGTGTGACTAATGTTCGGCTTGACCAAATTGTGTATTTTAGTTTCACACAGTACCTGAAGAGACGTGAGCGAAATGTCATTGTGCTTGGACATCTCACACACCATATACCAGATCGTCGAAGTATGATTCTCACTAATCTTGACCTCCCGCTTTATACTTTAAATAGCTGAGTGGAGTTTCTCTGGTATGAGAACTACGCTCCCTTACAAATGAATTAAACGCTTGAACCAGTGGTGGAATGTTACATGATTTTATCTGTTCACGTTTTGCTTTGTTGCTAAACAAGAGGAATATAGTAGGCAGCAGTCTCATCGTTGTGTTTGTCAGAAACCTGTTTTTTTGGAGAGCATTTGATAACACGCATCCCACGGATTTCTCTCCAGTGTGTGTGTGTGTGTTGTACGCCTATCAGAAAACTGGTGCTCATTTAAATCATATGCAACAAAACCAATTACTGCTTCGGTTCTTGACCGACCGACCGACCGATCGACCACCAATAACAACAATACATCAACACATTCAGACACACTTCGGGCAAATTCAATTATTTCTCGAGGTTTTGCATCAAAGTTAGGAAAGAATGAGAATTACTTTATACGTCAACAAACTCTGCCCGATTTGGTCAGTCTGCATTCGCTCATCCCGTGTCTCTCCCTCCGTTCGAACAGCCTGACTTTCTGGTCGCTCGCAAATTCACTCTTCTAGGCGGGCATGTTTGTGGTAATGAAGTTAGCTGTAGGCACATGGACCCCTGGGAGTACCGCAGGATGTCTAATGTGTACGGCTTACTGCGTTTTTGAGTGTATGACCAAACTACGCACGTTTTCATCCTCTGCAACATCCACCGTAATACATCAAACACACGTTATTCATCTCAAAAGTAAATACGAATAGTTTCGGCTTTGAAATGAACAGTGTGAATTGATTTCTATGTCCTGTCCAAATGTTGGGTTTTCAGCAGCTGAATCCTAAATGTTCAGGCATAACTTTCATAGCTATTGACTTTACGGTGCTGACAAATGGAACCTGGAGAAGGTAACTCAGTCCCAACATTTCTTTCGTGTCCCTCAAAGTGTAATGCCTAGTTACAGAACCACATTCAACACAGGATATTCATAGAACTAGTTTTAAAAAAGAGAGGTTGTTTCAGACATCACCCAACCAATTGGGCACTGAAACGTTTACTAGGAGGAATGAAATGAAGCCAAGTTGTTGCGGGTTATTGGTTCGTGCTCAACGACTTTGAGGATAACAAGCCTAATACTACTCATATTCGATTGTAGTGCTTATTGTTTGTTGGAGCTCAGCTACTGTGAAGTAGCTGAGTATTATGGATATACCACACTCGTATCCAAAGAAGACTAGCGCTGGCTTTAAAAATTAATTTCTCATCGGTACACTGAGACAGGACCCCCATAAAATGTCAGCCTCATTCATACAAACTATCTCGTTCTGTGAAATCTTGACAAAAACCAGACTTTTCACAATAAAATCAAAGTACGCAAATTGTGTGAAGTTTACTGGCGTAAAATTCCATACCACCTGACCAACATGCTCATGCAACGTGAAAATAGCGGACATACGCAGAACAGCATACTCATAACTAAGCTACACGGCAGTGTCATCTCAAGAAAAGGTAAGAAGGAGTTCAGCACTCTGATTTGATAACGATACGATACACTACAGACGATCGTTGTCAGACACGAAACATCAGCGTGGCGCATCTTTTTGGCAGAGACCAGTTAAATTTATTTAAATGTGTAAGCTGAAGTGGCGATTTGCGGTTACTTCAACAGGTCAATTTAAACTGATCGCCTGTCTACCTGTGCGGCTACAATGTTAATACAAACTACTCAGTAACACAGAAGTTTCGACAGATATATCTAACTGATGATGTTTCGGCAACACTAACCTTTGACCGGAGGAAGGATTCGGTGTAGTTGTAATAAAATGACAAGACAAGGCCTGGTCGCATTGTTCCAATTTTGTCTGACAGGACATTTCACACAACAATCCTTTTCTGCAGCAGTGAATACCGTTCAGTTTCTGGAATTGTTGTCAGTTAGTCAGGTCTTTGCTGTTCCGATGCCCATGCCCAGCAGCTATTCACTCTATTTTCGTGACACACTGAATCCATAAAAACGAAGACGATTACTTTGTTTACAAGCAGCCAGGTTTATATTGCTTGATTGCGTGAGAATCTACACTAGACATATGGGATGTTTAGGCGATAGGCTATTCAGTTGCCGACGTTGATTTCACTATGTAGATTCGTCACGTCGAAGACCAAGTGGCGACGTGTGAATATATCGGCTGATTCGATGATTCACGCAGTACCCATTAGTCATAGTTTCGTTAAACTTATTTTGTGTAAACATTTAAACCACGCAAGCTCGTAAATATCCGACAGCCGAAGCAGGTGTTCACATCTTATGTTTTCATTTGGATGGAGTAGACTCGTTACTCATGATGTGTTGATTAAGCAGTCAACCGGTTTGCTCCTGTTGCAGTTGATCCCCAGAGTAATTCAGTTACACTCGAAGCTTGAAAGGTGGAGTTTTTGCGGACTTCAACTTTAGTTTCGATTATAATATTGCAGGTAAACAAGCCATCATTCAAAAAACTGGTAACCACAGAACTAAGTTGCGCAATCCCTAAATGACATTAGACATAGTATATACAGGCAAACGGTGCAGGCCTGTAGGTGACAACAGAAGTTTCATTAGTGCCGGCCCCTCAACACTAACGATTCGGTCTACCCTGTTCTTCGCGTACTGTGTTGACATGTGAAGTCAATCATCACGTTCTGCCATGTGGTACATAGGTGGTATTGGCACAGCCAGAAGAATTCATCACTCATGTCTGGCTTGGCTTCGGTTGGTCACCCGGTACAGAAAGCTCCCGTTTAGGTGTTCAGGTTTTGCACAGAAGTTCTGCCTAATGGAGTTATCGAGAGAGATGGTTTGTGCAAATTTTGTTTTGTATGTTGCATCAGTACCGCTTACTGAGGACTAGTGTAGTTAGTTGGGTTCACTGGATGAACTCGGAAACCGATGTATAGGAGCATTTAGAATCAGTTTGCCGACAAAGACCTGATATCGAAAACGCGTGGCACGAGTTCGCGCACTTGGGCGCACTTGCCTTTTGTTATCGAACGCTCGAGGGAACCTCGCTGAACACCCGCTACACTTTGTCATTTCACGAATTCAAACGTAAATCACAAATTCGTCCAAATAAACACCGTATACTGGGCACTGCTTTTTAAACCTAATGTCGTTTTGTATCTGTTGAAGAAAGTAACGCGTGAGGTAGACAGGAATAGGATTTCTAGCAAAATTGTTTGCAAACATACATGTAAAACTGCGGTTCCTAAATGTTTCAGGCTATCATCTTCCTAGCTTACTAAATTCAACGTCGCTGTCCCTCACCGCATCGACAAGCACTTTTTAAACACAGCAATAGGAGTAAAGATGACCTCATACCGTATTTTCTATCCTGTGAACGAAATGCTACGTACAACTTTGAATGTTAAGATGTCGGTTATGTTTATTGTTATAGTGTGTCTAGCAACGTCAGACTGTCAGTTACTCATAGGGTATCTTAGATCCCCAAATTCGCAAATCCGACAAGCTACTATTTTCCCATCCCCCTGTTGAACCTTCACCTATCACCCTCTTCTATTTTCCCGTCGTTCCCTGGTGGCGAAACCACTCATTTTAGTACACACTGGTTTATAAATGCTAAACATCGCCACTGGTTGTAACTTTCGAATTCCCATGGGCCGTTCGGTCAGCCTCTCTTGAAAAAGAAACTAGGCTTGAACTTGGCTCGACAGTTATGCACATCCTTGCCACTACCGGGAGTTGAACTCCAACCACAATTTTATTAGGCAACCATAACAACCTTTGCGCTACCAAAGTCATATTAGACACCAACAAACAACCATATGCAAACGCTCAGTCGAATTCGTCTGCGATTAGGGCTCAGCTTCCTCGATCGCTTTAGAAGAGAGAAACAGTAGCGATCCTGTTAACTTCAGTTTACGATGCCAGTATTAGGAAATGATAGAAATGATTTAATTTGTTAAACGGTATTCAGATTACCGATGTGTAATTGGAGATTTTGGCAAATATAGCTTGCACATTACTCACAACCTATTACACCTTTTCTCATTCCGGAGTTCAAATCTTGGATGTGATGAGAATATGCACTACTGACGAGCCCCAACAAGATCAAAACTGGGGTACAGTACTTTATTTCAAAAACGATTGACTGAAAGTCCTATGGAATTGCGAGATCTGCTATCATTTTTGAATGATTTCTAAATTACACCGATCAAAGTTTCTTACCACTTATCGCACCCTGGTTTGCTTGGATTGATGTGTCTTAGAAATTCTGTGGCAAGATCCCATGCGTGGTAATTCAGATCATCATGCATAAGTAGACTGTGTTCCAGTGTATAGCGCACTCCAGGAGTGCATGCAGGTCCTTACAGTTCAGCGGTATAAGTATTTTCTGTTCATCTAATTTTTGTGCGACGGCTCTCTCTATGGTTTGTTAACGTCACAACAGACCTCTGAAAGTGAAAGGTCGACAAGCCAAGTACTCAATTAATTGATCAAAAACAATCTGTTAATAAGTCAACCACAAAATACCTAACTTAAGCAGGTGCATAAGTGACTAGTTTATCCGACCAGAAGGTCTGACGACACGTCTCTTACCATGGGTCGTGTTCCTATCTGGGTGCATTCTACAGCAAACCTCAGGGACTACAACGGTAGCAGAGAACACGTGACTCAGTAGAAGTACATACTATATTGTCGCATTTACAAGCGGTAGCGTCATTCTTATGTGCGTGGACGAATGAGTCGTTGGTCGTTGAAGGCGCGACCAATCAGAACGCAGCTTGAGTCTCAGCACGAGTGTGGGCACACAGGCGGCCTTGACGCGTACACAACTTCACGCATTGGCATGTGGATTCTGATCAGGAGATCTAGATTGAGTCGAGTTGATCCGTGTGGCCGAAATAACACAAATATAAAGGTATGCATACCTAATGAGAATCGATTGACTCTAAACCTAGGGTACGGTTGTAGTAGCATCGTACCATAATCAGCAAATAATTCTAAACACAACCCCGTTGGGCCACGTGATACAGGCTAACGTCCTTCATTCATAGTCTGATTGTGTGCACTGCGGGACCAATATCTACTGACAGGCTTTCCCAGAGTTTGTTGTGCATTCTTAATAACCAATCAAATTGGTTTTTCTGGTGGAGTCGAACGATCATCCGACAGTCATATGCTGGCTCCTCAACTTCGGAATTATGGTACGACCTCTTTGAAATCTAATGATTTTACTGAAGAACGACATGGTCCGATAACGAGGTCACAGATCTCAAAAACGTTACGCGTCACTTAGTGCTTTTCCAAGTAAGTCGTATAACATGGCACCGGAGTCCGTAAATGGTGTGGTAATTACAATGGAAAAATTGTTCGTTTTAAGTTAAGTTTTTAATGATTTATAGATCTATTTTGCTCATGAATTCAGCCTTTTATTACCCACCCTCTGTTGACAAGCTATCATGACAGCACACTTTTTTAAGGGTATATCGTAATTTCGCCTCACTCATTTGCACTCACTGATGCGTGCTGCTTTCTACCCGAGCGATCCCTTTCAACGGCTGGGCAGTTTGTCAACATCCAGATGCTGTCGAGTGTTGACCATAGTGGACAACGGAGCCAACGGTTTGACCTTAAATGCGCAAACACACCCGTGTTAGGGAGCATGACTGTGGCTACAACGGTGTGTTGGGCCCGTTCACTAACCTCACTAGGTAGGATACCAGTTTTGTGTAAGCCGTTTGGTCGAGCTTTTCACTTGGACATCCTGAGTAATGACTTAGACTCCAGTTTCTGTTGTCAGCTCTTCACTCGTGCGATTATCGGTATATGAGTGGCATGGATTAGAAGTGGTACTATGTTACAAAACAAAGTTGTAAATCACCGGCTAATTGTGGACATTGGTGCAATGCGGTGCACACGGCTTTTGCCAGATGCAGAGAGCACAGGGACAAACTCTTGCGTAGAAAGATGTCACTGTACAACCATTCTGTTAAATGGTTACCTTCCCCATCCATGTACCGAAGGTATTACGTTTGATTCTTTCTCAAACGTATAACGTTAATTAGACAATGCTGATACCTATGAAGTTAGGAGATTAGTAGCAGTTCACAATACGTCACTTGTAACTCCTATGCATTTGGACATAACAGGCATCCATTGTAATTGCCATTAACTGTATGATGGAACTCAGTGGAATTCACTCACTTTGTGTGTGATTTTACAGTTCAGGAATTCGTTGTCCAATTCTACTGACATTGAATTTCTCACTGTCACTCATCGAAACCACTGTTCCCGAATCCACAATCCGATTGAACCTTCACGTCTGTAGATAAAATCGATTAGATATTAGGAGTGACAGGTGATAACCATGTAATTTGTGTGTCGTTTGTGGAACTCTTGCCCATAATTATGGCATTCGGCGACACGACCCGCAATTTTATTTGACGCAAAAATAGACTTTATAAACCTAGGTCAAACGGAAGCTATTTCGAGTGAGAATAACACAACTGCAAAATTTTCCGAGAATCATGCACTAAGTCGGTAAATCATACTTGGTAAACAGTTATTCTTTTGCAATCACCACATTGCGCAAACTGGGTGTTATGTAGTTTGTTTAGATATTACAAAAGACAAGTTACCAGCGTAACAACTCATAGTTGCTAGGCCTTAGCCCAGATAAGTGTCAGTGACAGAAATTGAAGAGAACATTTTAAACAGACCAATGAACCTCGAATGTGACTTGACATTGTTCCTTCCTAGTGTGACAGTATTCCGGTTACTCGCTAATTTGGGTAAGATAACAGGCAATTGTTTAATTGGTAGGGGGAAAACTAAACGTTCATTCCTGATTCAGAACTGCTTAGAACAGACAAAAGTTAAGCCACTATTTTAAACACTGCCCTCGAAGACGATCGTTAGGTTCAAGCGCTTGAGAAATTTTGTTTATTGCTGGTGGTGCGCCAAATCTGACAGATGGTGCAAATTTTCGAGGCTTTGAGTACAAAATTGGTACCTCATATTCTGTAATTGAATTGCGTAGAAAATATTTTGCTCCTGAACTAAGCAGACGTATATCAGGTGATCATACTGATGCCTGTTTGCATTGTGGTCGTTATGTATGAACGGGTGATCATGTTGATGGGGAAGGTGTTGAAAACCTGTCCAGACTATAAAACGAGACAACGTAACTCATAAAATTTTATCCATCGAGTTGACCAAGTGACTGTGAATTGGATGACAAATGAGTGGGTAAAAAAGATGTGGAAAATCGATCTAAGCGACGACTGTACACTGTGGGACGAGATGAGAAGGATGGAGCCATCTGTTTCGATTGGAGCAGATCAAGCAAAGAATGAGGAGAAGACATGTGAACAAATAAGAGCTGACCGATTGGAAGACTCAATTGATCAGATTCCTAGACCGTCCTTACTAGTGCTTCATGTATACATAGTCTTTTCCTATTGTGCCAACGGTTACTCAACTTTGACCAGTTGCCCTGGAACTTTTGTCCAGTATAAACGAGTGACTCCTGGACCTAAACGGCAGTTAATCATGCAGTTAACTGTAAATATGTGTACTGTTTAATTGTGACGAGAAACTGATCGAACTGAGATGAACTCTAGTCTTTATATCGATGGATAACATCAGAAGTGCACGCTGATTGGTGTCACTCGTATAACATGTCACTCATGCAACCATTCGGTGTGCAATCCCCTTATCGTGATACTTCTTCTCGTACTGGGGCAACACCGGCCGTTTTCCACGATTGATCAGCGTAGCAACTACAGTTGCCCGAGAATGAATTGTACTGTTCTCGTACAATGCGGTAGTCTTTGCAGCGTTCATCGTACCTAATAGCACCCAAGACGAGTTTTCGGTCCCACTATTCAAAACCATTTGAATTGGCATCTGCGTCCTTGTATGTTCATTGACCTATTACAAAAACAGCGCATGTAACCAATTTCGTGCTGGCTTTGTGCTGGTTTGACTAGCCACAAGAATTTCGTTGACAACTCCTGACTTTTATTTCGCTGGCTGAGGGGGTTCTTGTACAGACGCGACACAACACAACCCGACCATGAAAAAGCTAAGGTTTGTGGAGTTATGCGAACATTCATTGGGTTGACTTATTCACTGTTTCTACTCCAACGTTGCCGCAAAAAATGTCGGAAATATGGTGAACTCTCTCAAGGACAGCCGGGAAAGATGTTGTGGGAATTTGATCACTTACTGTGCATCAACAGCCATCCACTATAAAAATCACAAATATGTACTGCACGACGTCCGAAGCAAACTGAATGAACGGAATGGATGAGAATATCAGATAGTCTAACCGGGCAAACTGGTCGTACACATACACACCTCGATCTCCCTTGCTTGCTTCACAATGGTGTCACTTATCTTCTAGAGTTTGGAGTTTGTGTTAGGCTTTGAAGGATTTGATTGGGTTGACATAATTACCTGACACCACCACTTGGTCAGGTTTCTCAATGTGGATCTATACAACACGAACCTGCAGAACGATTGCCAATCAAGGAAACCATAGTCACCAGAAAACTGTTATCATTTTGGGTAAGGCAAAAATGCACACCGACTACCTGTTCAATCTGCTGTGTTTGTGTCCTTTGGATATTTCGTATACATTAGGTTTAACCATAGCCACCAAACGTTGTTAGTATATCCGCGATGTTGGATTTGGTTGACGAAATCAAACGAATATTAACAATGCAGCGTGTATCGTCTTACTGTCCTAATTAATTGAGTAAGCTACTATATGAATGCACTATTGAACACCATAATGAATGTTACAACAAAGACACATGTGGCAGTCGACAGTTCAGTTTGACCCTGGTGTGCCAGTGTGTGACGGTTTGCAATCTGTTGCGCGTCGAAACATGACCAGCTATTGTGTGCAGCAGTTTAATACAACCTTCATGAAAATAATGACGAAAGTGGTCCTTAAGAAGCGCTTCCTACCTCAAAACACTGAGCACGTGAAGCCAGCGAAACGCACTATAAATTTGGTGCAAAGAAGAACTAGGGCTGGGAATCTTGTGAGTAGATTTTTCCGTGGCACATTCAGTCATGACCAGTCACGTAATAAACAGGTATAGATTCTCTAATGTAGGGTATGGACCTTATTGTTAGAATGCATCCGACAAATGAAAAATCGACAAATTTATTGAAATTAGACCGACAGGCCAGAGAGCAGGTTTAAAGTGAATTATGTCGAATAAGTTGAGTGCAAATGCCAAACTACAAGGTAAGGATACAACTGAATTGACTTATTCGTGTCAAACACACGCCCATCTCCTCGCTGGCATTTTGTTAATGACTAACCGATCCGGGCCT
>LOND01000777.1:28870-42398 GCA_014220965.1 Paragonimus kellicotti | reverse complement strand
CCGATCTTCAGCAATTCTGCTTACGTATCCTGGACCACGAACCTGATTGAACCTTAACATGGCCTTGATTCCTTTTCAGCCGGTTTCGCGTTGATTCTAAGATGTTAAGAACCCTTTCCGACCACCGGATGATTAAGATGCACGGCAGAGGTCGGAAGTGAATGCGGTTCAGATATCGTACGTTCTCCTCGTATGATGCGCACCTATCGTTGTCACACAACGAATTACACAAGGCGACGGTAATACACCAATAAATGGTTTGAGAAAAACACAACCTGCTCATTTGTTAACATTGTGTTAAACACAATACTCAGGCTGTTTGATTTAATTTGTACTAGTGTAGTGAGGAGGAGCAATCATGCTATACTACTCACACCACTGCTATTCAGTAGTGGAACCAGAGCATATATTTGACATCGAAGTAGCCGCAGGAAAAATACAAGAAGAAACATTGGAGTGCAGCATCGCATGAAATGGTTCTTGGTACGTAAGGAAACGTAAAGAAACTAAGCATTGACGTAAGTGGCAGCCGTGACGGGCTGGGACAAGTACCGTACGTAGATGAGTGTTTTGTTTGTTGTCATGTTGAAACGCATAACCCACGTGTTGCTCCAGGTCCGTAACCCTTCTGCTTTCCGCATTCTCAACTAACAACACCAGACTTGGTGGGCATATTTTACCACGGCAGCTTTGTTTGCGCAATGCTAGGCGAGCTTATGGATACGACCGGAAGAAGCTGTTAACTAATGCAAGCCCTATAACTTGTAATTATGGGGCGGATTCGTGAAAGTATTGTCGTGTAGGCTAATAAGACTTGTTCGCTACTAGATAACCTCCACAGGAATATGGACAGCTGGAACAGTCGCAGCATCTACAATCAAAAAAGCTGAAAAGAAAGGTCATAATCGAACTATAACCTGCTTTCATCCCGTTTTTTCGGATGGGCACAGTCCATCTTCGATTGTCAGTTTTATACTAGATAAAGCCGCAAGTGTTTTCAATTGAGCTCGTAATGATTCGTAATGCTTATCCTCAAACTGGTACTTCATGATCGGTTTCAACCTTGTTTGGACTCATCAGGTATGGATAGTCTGGATGGGGGTCACACCGGCAAGCTTTCGCGTTACAAGCCAAACAGCTTTTGATTATCGGTTTGAAGATGATCAAAAGGAATCATTAGAAAAATTTGTACTGCTGTTCAGTCCGAATTTTCCGGATATGGTTGAAAGACCCGTTGCAATTCGCTGAAGCGCTGACAGGGCGCAGTCACCCACATACAGCAATATACAAATGGCCGACTTGCACAATGTTATTTGGCTCCTCGGGGTGAGGTACTTAGTCAGAAAATTTTCTCTTGGTATTCCACAATTGAAGCAATTCACGCATTGCTTAAAAGTGACTGCCAATATGGTAGTCATGTAAGTACTAAAACGGGGAGTGGTTAATGACAGTTTAACTACAGACCAGTTAAAATGCCGAAATCGGCGTTACTACATTTCTGAATTCTTGTCAACAAACAGCACCTTAAGTATATCAGTCAGTTTACTTGAACAACCAGATTTACCCAGCACCGTCCACAATGTATCGTAGCTTAACGGATCTAGTGCCTTGTTGGAGTCCATGAAGTTGGCGTACGCTGATTGGTTGCCTTTGCTACATTCTGTTGTAATGTGACAAGTGTACTCCGATCGGTTATGAGTCGGTGCCGCTGTTCCGACGCAGTGGCGTCTATTACATCAACATTAGGCAAGTTCAGCAGGATCCTAGCGAGAATCTTCTCAACATATGTGAGCAAATCGATACCGCGATAACTATGGATGTATTGCATGTATTGATGTATTGTATCCTGTCCACTAGTTGGAACAAAGCACATTGCGGACCTGGACCGTCATGTTTCAAAGGTTACCTTGGCAACTCATCTAACCCACTAGCTTTCCATCTCGGAGTTGTTGAACAGAACTGGGCATCTTCGCTAGTGATAGCGACAGCTGGACGACGTGGTACACTCTCAAAGTAATTGCACCAAATCCATATCACGAACCGCCGCATTCCCTGCCCATTAGTAATTATATAGACCGGAAGGACGGATTGAAAATCACTCTAGATGATTTGCTGATATCTGCGACTAGTGACGAGCATAATCCGGCATCAAGTCACCAGGCTTCTTCCACCAGGCATCCTTGATTTAACCAGGCCAAATAGTACCACGAAGTAGAATATCCTCGTCTTTCGTTTTAGTCTTCCATAGAGACAACACTGGCTCCGTGATCCTCTCATACTAGGTTTGAGACAACTACATCATTGTCGTCAAGCCAGTCTGTGCGGTTATCCCGCTAAAGACTGACTGTCTTGAAAAACGACTGTCTTGATGGGGATATTTGTGTATTACCATACAATGCGGAGGCATTATTTAGACGAATGGCGACTGTACATTAATATGCCAACTTGCATCACTGAATCCATCACTCGCTTAGCAACAAGCCTTCAGCTCCGGCCGGTTGAGTTACAACGAACGGTTTTGTATTTATTTCTGATACAAACTATTTAGCGTGCAGTCCTGTGCTCACGTGTTACCTTTCACCAGGATGGGATAACCTTGACCTTTCCTCCACTGTTAGACACAGCAAACTCATGTTCCTGAGTTTGAAATGTCTCGCAATATGTTCGTATCTGTGCCGTCCATCCCAGTGAGTACTCGGACGCGTTTGCTCTGTTCTCTTCGCGGCGTTAGGGTTCTTGATCCATGGAACAGATGGCAGTTCTGAACAATTTTGTATTGGCTTTGAACTCATTTGGATCAGCGGAAACCTTAGATCCCTCATTTTACTTTCCCGGCTGGAAGGAATCTGAGACAGACGCAACACAACAGTTCTGACTAGCCTATGCTTCACTGCACATACAATCTCGCGCGTCACCAGTGCGACGTTCACATGGTGCACGTTGACTTGCCGTATGACAAATTTAATCCCATTTCGTGAGTGGACACAATTTATGGTATCAGTCTTATTCAGCCCAGTAAGTGGTCGGTATACAGCTGGCGCCGACTGTTACCACTGCCGTTGACCGTACCAATACTATGATGTTCAAGGAAAACCGGCCGCCTTGTCTAATGACTCTGGGCCGGCGCGTTAATTGGGCTTCGAAGAAACTATCGAAAATTCATCGGCGCCCAGTGGACAGTGAAACAGATCTTGTCATGAAATGATTGCTTTGTATCGACTGTGTCACACGGTCAGACTACAGTTACTAAGACACTAGCAGGTTTACATCAACAAAGTCGTAGATACACGGGCATGATTCGAAGGACTGACAGCATCTAGGTCGCCTATTAAGGCAGTTGGTCGAGTCTTTGACTGTAAAACAGTCACTATGATCAACTAGATCTCTGATGAACTACCACCCCACTAAAACGCCTAACTGACTTCTCTTTTCTACGGCCTAACTTGGTCCGAAAACCAAATCTCATTCACAGCCATGTTACCAGTTTCGTGTGTGCTCAATTTTACGATTATCGGTGTGGTGCCGCACTTTAGCCTTTTGGTGCTGCCTTTATTCAGCACCATGTGTTGTTTCACAACCATTGGCAGTGTACCAGGCAAGCTGGCGGTGTCAACTTGAGTTTCTAAGCCGTGCTACTGAAATGAGCTGCGTCTGTACGACACTTGTCACAAATAAGGTTGAGGAGTGTCTAGGACGATGCTGAAGAATGAGTATCAGAGTATTCTCCTTAAGCCCGCCGGGGAAACATATAGGGTGATCCTATTTATACTGTGAGAAGCTGTACACACTACGTTACACTGTCGTGGTTCATGTGGGCCGAAGTCAGGAATCGCGGAACAAAACAGCAGAACACGTCATGTTCTGGACCTGAGGGTGTGTGGCACAAAGCAGTGGTTGGATGGCGGTGGACTATGACGACTATCATTTATCCTGGATAAGGGAGTCAATCGTACCCATCTTTGAACTTGGGAGATTAAGTGACTGTGACAACCCACTCTCCCTTAGGTGACGAATTGTGAGTGACTCTGTTGGGATAATCACCGCACAGCTCAGCAGATTATCCAGATCAACCAACCATCATGACTAACAGTGATGAACACCACTGACCTCTACATTTCTGAACAAAGAATAGAAGCTACTTATTCTATAATAGCGACAACTGTCAGCATCTGGGAGGAGAGATAGATACAAAACACGCATCCGTGACGAAGATTTGCTTGATAGTGGTTACCTGTATGTCAAGGGGACCTTAGGAATTACCCGAAAGCAAATAGCCAAGTGACGTCATTAAACGACCCACCTCGCATCCGATAAAAGTGGCAGACTTCAAAGTTAGAAACGCACTCACCCCGGCGTATGCAGCGTGCCCAAAGGACTACTATTAAGCTAAATTCTAAGCCTACAGTTAAAATTCTACTTATTGGATCATTGTGGTTAGTTCGTTTCAGGGATGAACTGAAAGTCACACTTCAAGTTCAGTTTGAAACTTCTGACTGTTTGCTAGCAGAAATGCTGATGAGTAAGATAAATGCCTTCTACGGGACGAGGAGGTAGCGGTTTCCGGGTACATCAGGTAGCGTTGTGCTAATGAGCTTCGTATACAATGAACGACCATAGTAAGACAGAAGGCCTAAGAATGGTGAGAAAAATTAGCGAGGTAACACTAATAGTGTTTAAAAATGCTTTACACGCACGCTGATCTATGACAGTTCTATTAGCCATTCACAGAAGAGAAGGTTTGTATATATGAGTATATGACAATGGTGTTCATTTTAAATTAGACGGATAGGTTGTTTGTAACGCTCAATACCTCAACAGAAACTGATTGTATTCTGCATGAATTTTCATTTCCTATTTGAACGTAAGATAATTTACATTAAACTCGGTTGAGTGCCTATGTTAGTTGAACACCGTATTAATTAAAATTTAGAGTGATCAATTCAAATGAGACAATTTTTTGGACATTTGTATTCTAATGCGATGATTTAAGCGTAAACTACAGTGTTTTAATAGAAAACGGCTGTCAACAGATACCTATCTTTCCGCTTGGGAGACAGTGACAACAACGCTTGATGCGTCCAAAAGGTCAGATGGAGCAATCAGTAAGCCACACAACTCGCTGTTGGGTTGGCGCCAGTTACTTTTGGAAAGGAGAGTTAACTTCGGAGTTACCTTAGTGGAAGCTTCGTTAGTTAATTCATATAAACTCTTTAGACGACCGTTTGTCACTGACAGTCAGCACATGTCGAAAGTTACCAGCCGGTTTACGGGTGTGGTTGCATCCACTTAGTCTGTTGTGTACACCACTGCATATATTTTACGGAAGTTATCGACTTCGCAAATTGACGGATGATGTTTAGCTCAGCAGAACCTGTCAAATTCATCCGGCTAGCTTACTAAAACTTCTGCTTGCTTGACTGACTGTTCGATCGAATGTGTCCGTAAGGAATGCACTGCACTAAACCACAGTGGTGTGTAACGAGAACTTAATCGGTTCTGTATAAAGCTACTGGCAGTTTAATTTTAAAAGCGCATTATCGATGTGTGATGCCGAAGCGGGAGCACGTTTCTTTTGTTGTTCCTTGGTTATTTTAGTAGCTACACAGGTAATCAAAATATTTTCAGGAATAACGTGGACGGATCTGTGGCGATGATCTAAAGAAGAAACTATATATCAGACATCTTCGGAGGTCTCAGGAAATCATACACAGATTCGAAGATAAAGACCCGAGTCACTCGAATTTAGTCAATTTGTGTTTTATTGGGGGGGGGCTGCACGCAATTGATGCCTGCTAATCCGCAAGGTATTAGGTAAAAACGGGGTTTATCCCCCTTGTACACAATGTAACAAACGCCAAGCAAAGAATAAGGTTATCAACCAAACAGTATTTTCATTGGATGAAATCTATTAATTCTTTAAAATAATTCCCAAAAGAAAAGTTAGCAACCACACGTGGCAGGTTGGTTGCTAATCCTGTTAGCAAACACTTTTTTATCTGAAGAAGGAGAACCAAAAGCGGAGTTCGTAAAGCTTCTAATCGTTACCTCACGGTTCACCATTAGCCGCGAAGTTCAAAAATTGCCGTACAAATTGTATGCTAAAAAAGAACTATAAAAATGAAGTCGCCCTGATTTTCCAAACTTCAGGAGTTTTGATTCAAAACTCATGAGATACACTGCAAACCCGTTACCATTTTGGTAGCCGCTCGCTGGACGTGCTTAATGATAAATATTTTACTTTCTGGTCAGAGTACATGACTGATGTTTTCAAACAGCGGTCTTACATTGACCCCAGATGACGTTTGGGAACCACTTCTGGGGGTAGATGTTTATAATTCCAGAAGTGATAAACTCCTTTTAGTTGTCCAGCAGATAAGTGCAAAGTTCATTCCTCAATTCTACTTTCGGGATATCGGTAATACGCTATGTTTTATAAATCAGGAAGTGTTTCCGCAGGTCTACTCCAGGAGATATGAGTAGGTATTTACTCTTACTGAGAAGGAGACTTCAATCGGTTTACCAACGTACACTCACTAGCAGTATCAGGCTATAGCACATTGAGGTCACTAGCTTTCCTCCTCTTTTGGTCGTGAATGTCAGGAACAGTGTTGCCGAGAATGAAGTCTGGAGGGTTACTGCTATATATCATGACTAATGGAGGACTGACCGTAAACGTTAGGTAATTTTTACAAAGATATGGTTTTTACTCTGAAAGTTTTGCAACAAGGAGGAATACCATCCAGCGCAGAATTGCTCTTTGAATCCGGTAGGCTTCCGGGTTATGCACGCAAAGGTCTTTCGAAACATGATTAATAACCTTGGCGAAATCAAGGGAGACATCACCCGAAGGTTTTGTTAAGCTATCCAGGAAGATAAACAGAATGGTTATGCATGACCTATTTGGAAGGAAAGGGCATTTGTCAACAAACACGTAATGATTCGTAATGTCCACTACCAAATTGACACTACACGACCGGTTTCGTTTACGTTTGGACTCATCAGGTGGAGATAATCTGAATGGGGAAGCGAGTCAACAACTCACTCCGTGAAAAGTAAGTTATGGCACAAGTACACTTGTTACCAAGCATTTGGGAATGCATCGCTTTGGTATACGTTCTAACATGTCACGTAAGGCGATCAGTTCATGGCTAGCATGAAAGCGTTGGTCGGTCGACAATGGCACGTTTTTCACGCCATTCGGAGTGCGCCAGTCCGCAATGCTCGCTTGTGTAGGTTATGAGGATGTTCCGTCAGACCGAACGTTGCTCCTCCGAGAGTCCGTGGACAAACCTGTTCCACTATGTGTGTCAACATGAGAAATAAGGGATCGTGAATGTCAAATGCAGGGAATTCGGCCGCCGGTAACAATTATTGGAAGTTTGCCGCTGAGGGGTAAGATGCCGAGTTGAGGTTACCCACTGTAGTGCGTTATATAATGCTCCTTGTATAACACGGTGAGTAACTGAAGGCTGAAAGAGAATTCTGGGTCGAGAAGCCACAGATAAAGTACAAAGGACTTTTTCTCCGGCGATGAATATAGTATAAGAGAAAGTAATAATGAGATTAGTTCATTCCGCTTTCATCCTGTTCGTTGTCACGCCTGTCACCCTACCACGTTGACCCGAGAAACACCATTATAACAGTCGGCCCTGCAACTCTCACCCAGCGGTAATAATCTAATCCTCACTAAATGAGAAGGTGGAACATCATAGTAACATCCTGACAACCACGTAAGTGGCACTCATAATGTCAGATTTCTGTCACTGTATTCACTGACGTTGTTACTGGTGTTTCTATTCCGGTCAGTTTAGGCAAGTGGAAACAGCCGCGATGTGTTCGTTGAACGTGGTTCGCGTCACTGATCTTGGTAACGATTTTCTCTGATCTTACGCAATGAAAAGACTGGTGTGATAACTACGAAGACGTGGGCTAGGAATGAGATGACACCTGGTTACCAGGCGAAAAGACGAATGCCACAGTGCGGGTCCATGAGAATAGTGAACTGGGTAAATGTTTGCTACACTTCGTGTTCTAGATGAAACATATGAGGAATAGATTTGGGTCATCGCGCGATTGTCTGTTGTGACTGCATAAGCGAGTCCCCTGGGAAGTTGCTCGCTGCACGAAATCTCTTATAAGTTATGTGAAAACGTAGAACGACGAACGCGTGCGCTCATTTGCATGGCTAACAAGCATCCACACACGTTGGGCCACAATGTATTGTTATTCGCCTAGCTGACACGTTCTGCAGACGACATACGCACGGTTCCAGTAGTCGTCCTGCCGGCGTTGAGACCTGCCCTTCAGTTTCCGAGCGTACGAGTCGTGCTATGCTACTCACAATGTAAGGTGCGTATCATACAACAAAATGATCAAAACGGGGACACGATCATTGCGACGACTGTGAAAATGTCTCACCGTGATTCTTGGACATGCTCAAAATCCACAGCAGGTGAATCACAGACAATACGATAGGTCAAACAAGAAATCCCCCGGGCAAAATCGACAAAACCGGCGAGAACTGCCAAACGATAAATTACCGCAGAAAACGTTAGTCCAGACTGCGCTAGGTGCCAGAATTTCTTTCCACAAACGCGAGTACATGTGCGGTGCGGGATATGCGAAGTGGGTGATAAAGTTTCGATATTATTGACTAACCTCTTTTGGTCAAAAAGGTACCTATCGAATTGACAAATTTAAAAACCTCATACTCTTCTATAGAAATCTCTCTGGAGATCCGTTCTGGTTCAATATCACTCGGGTTTGTTGCATTTCGCTGTCTATGATGTTTGAAGTGCAAACTTGTTGGGTGAGTTACCTAGCTAGACCACGACTGTTTGTAAGATGATAAGGTATAGATGATATTGACTGGACGTTCGTCGGGAAGGCTGAACAACGCTGCGCAATTCACCGTACACTACTAGGGTGTACAGTATTTATTAGTTTATATTTAGTCATGTAATGTGTCTACATCACGCAATTGAATGAGAACCCCAGTTAGTAAGCTGTCTGATCAGACATATCATACGTTGTCGCCTCATTCCAGGACTGCATATTCACGATCGCTACTTGGCGGATTGAGAACAGGCGTTATGTAGAAACAGTTTCAACTTATCAGCACGACAACCTGGGTAAGGTACCAATACTTGGCTGAATTATGTGCCACTAGCCAACATGTTTTAGAACTTTGTGGTCACCAGCCTTATGAAGTGCTTGGGCAGTTAGCCTTAAACTGCATCGGATTCTAAGTCTTTCATGTTCACCAGAATACCTGCTTACAGTGTGCCCTTAAAATGACGTGGTCGAGCCACTCCGATGGATGACACAAATTGAGAATTTTTTTTCTTTTTTTCATATTGGCCAGTTCCAATAATATCTGATTATTATCTACTGTCATCTGATGGATTCTTATGTCAAGCTCATGGGATAAGAACTGAAGACTACTCACATTTAACCGATGCTTCCATATTCAGATATACTTCCAGCCTCTTTCGAAACGGCCACTTTATATTTTCCGCGTTAAACTATGGTGCTAACATTTCGTGCTCAGATATGATTAGTTCACGAGTGAACGTTCGTTCAAGATAATTCTAGGGAGCCTCGAATATTATCCTGTGGTACACCTATGTAGTCGCTTGCGTTACTGAAAGACATCCAAACGCGAGATATAACATAAGCGCACTTAGTGTGTGCAGTTGTCATATAATAACCTGGAGTCAAACGAGGCGAATGAGGCTCTCCTCATACCATCACGTATGCTCCAAGTGTGTGAACGTGTAATTATAATATTTTCGTGAACCAGATCATTTTCTAACGTGCACAGGTGTCTGCGGGGAGGCTTTATATATGCCCGGACAAATCTAAACCAAGAGGACAGCGTCTGTCCAGTGGAGCAGGAAACGTAAACGGAACCATAACACTGGAGTCATCATATCGCTCAAGGGGTTGTGCCAACAGATAGCATGAGCTAGTCGGGTTGATCAGCACATGCTGTATACTATCTAAGCATAAATGTCTATTAAGATAGGGTGTATGCTCACCACGCAGTCGCCCTATCATGTTCCGATTACTATGGTCCGCTGACAATTAAATTGCATGTGTTTTTTGCAGTATTGTCACTTCAGCGTGCTTTTTCCGCTCTCAGTCCATACTCCATGGACCCAATGCAACCTGCATTGGTTGGACACTGAAGTGATAAAGCAACATCTGTTGAAGTAACTTGTACATCTTAAAGAAACATCGTGCCACGTAAGTAAGACATCGAGACACAAGAACATAAAATCAGCACCTCATACACAAATAAAAATATACACTCAAATGTGTCCATTCCCGAAAAGCTTTGAGATCCCAAGCGTTTTGTACACGTGAATGTGACCAAGAGCTTAGATGTGATACTCCAGTCAGACCTAATAAGAGGTTATCGGCGTAGTGTCTAACACGGGAAACAAAAATTTGTGCACTTAGAAGTTCAGTGATTAATGCATAGGTTTGGAGCTGGGGGGCTTAAACCACCCTGATTCAGTGGGTGTCAGTCGGTCTGATCAATCATTGAAAAAAGGGCATAGCACCGCTCTTGAGGATTACAGCATTCACCAGTAACACAGTGAAATTACGGACCGAACAAGGTTTTAAGTAACTGGGAATCAAACAAAGCTTTGAAGCGACCTCCATAGGAGCAGTTAGCGACCTTGAGGATAAGGTCGTTCCAGTGACTGATAACCCTGTAAGAAAATGACTTCTTTTCACGAACTTGCCGATTTCTTCCAGCCACTTGTCGGGGAAGTCTTCAGTTCCCCCGAAAAATCATTTTAATTGCCTCGCAAAAGGCGTAAAACCTCCCAAATTGGCAAGGATATGTTGTTTTCCGCCTTTCACGGGCGTTTCCGATTTTCGACACTACTTTTGACACCACGCCTACACGCTCGTCTTCTGATTAGGGTCGCGCTGTATTGTCTGGATTCTGTCTGGTCCATTTTTCGACCTTACATTCGTATTAGTCACGTACCCTGTGAATATGAACGAGTTCGTGGCCATGTTCTCTTCGGAATGAACACATAATGCAGCCCTGATTAAAGACCAGTTTTATTCCTGTTTACCTGCGTTAGCCTTGGGTGTTTGGGTTGGCTGGGAATTTCTGAGTTAATCGTGTATACTCGGTTGCACGTTGCACATTTTCGTTATCCGTTCCTTTATGTGCCGTGTTTCAACCGTTGTTCTGTTATCCGTTATTGTCAACTTACGCGCTCATAGGCCGTAGATCCACCTACAAGAGAACTGCTCGACGATTCCGGCGCTAAACGATAAGTGTGTATAAATCGTCACCACAGAGTCGTTGAAACTCAAGTAGGTAAAGATTAAGGATTTCAAGTCGCGACAAATCAGTTACATGTCGCCGGGCAGTGGTCAGTTTAGTGAATGCACACTGAGTACGCAGAAGAGGTAAACAAGAACAGAAGTGCACATTTTGCGCGGTGAGTAAAAGTGATTCGGCTTCCGAATTACGTTCTGAAATGACTAGTAGTTCAGGTTCACAGAATCACAATCAAGTAGGAGTGAACCGAGATAGCTGCTCAGGCCGTCAAAATCACCTTGATTGAAATTTCGAACTGTGGACTTCTTTGCTGGTTGTTGCAACCAATGGCAGATAATACGAATGTCAGTACCGGGTGGTCTCTTTATCCAAGTAACGATTTGGCAACCACTCCGTCAACTAGGTGGCTTTCGTGTTTGATAATCAAGTCGAGCAGAGAAGAGATCTGACCAGAACGATGCTGCGTCTAGAGGACTACATGCTGTTGTCACGTCTTTCGCAGTATCGAGATCCCGACAAAATGCCAGACATCCGCTCTCTTAATACAAACAAGACAGTGATGACCAGCCTATCTTGGGTGTGTTGATGTCAATGATAGTGGGAAGGTGAAGTCCCGGGAAGTTTTCCTCATCCGATGTGATGCATGAAGCAGAACGATAGGTGACCCTCACTTGGAATATGTCTTGGCCACGAATTCTTAGTCGTAGACACAGGGAATCACACTTGCCCGGAGATTGAAATTCCTCGGTGACCTTGGATGTCGGAAGACTGATTAAGAAAGATCGCAGGTCTTCCAATCTCCCTCGAAGATAGTCGACACGGTATATAGAATACTCGGATGCTTCCAGTGCACTGTTGTTAGCTTTCATTGGAAGCAAGGTCACCAAAAGGAGTGTGAATAGGAAGAGCTGCATCATAAGCCAACTGATTTCTGGAGGTTTAGTGAACAGTCTCAAACGGTTTGTATACAGATAGCTGAGAACTACTTCGTCACTTGACTGTGTAAGGAAAGAGGAAGGGTGCAAGGAAGAGCCTTCAGAAAGAGAAGATGCGAGTTACAGACGTTTTGTGATCGCTATTTCTTGTCCGGTAGTTCCGAAATACCTCTTTGAATGTGGGTAACGCTTTGTCAAGGCATGTGCATTGATGAGCGTCACTGTGAGTTGTCCGGTCTGTTTCTGATGCGACACGACAGATGTTTTTCTGAGTACATCCTTCTCGGGGCTTTGTGAGGTGAATGTGCTTTCACCTCAAACATTTGCGTATTTAATTACTGACGGATATGTTGACTGGGTTGTATTTGATCCTACTAAAATACTATGCTGAGGATAACGACCAGAAGTGCAAATTTTTAACGCCGCAATACCTTCCGATTACAGACTTTGAGTTGAAAATACCGTGGAAGATGAACGAGAGAGGGATGGTTCCCACGTAGAAATCATTTCCAACTTGTCCCTGAGGTTTTTTGGGGATGGTTGACCAGGAGGGACTCCTTGGTTGGTTCACCCTGCCGGAATTGTTGAGAAAGTAGGAAGTAGACACCTCAGGAGTGGAATTACTGATTGAGCTCGAGGTCCGCTATAAGATACGCCGTTGTTTTGGCCACTTGAAGACGGTTAATTCGTTCTTCTGAAGAGCGGTCAGAAGAGACTGTCGTTATGCGTTTCGCTTGCTAGGTAACATCACTTGAAGACCAATCGACGTCGTGAGAAGCTTTGGAGTGTAATCTGCTACAGGAAACAGGGTTGCTAAGATCCGATGGGAAGAAGGATCTCAAAACTAACCAGGTCTGGTTGCTTGAAGAGAATGAAGTAAGGAACTGTCCACATGGCAATTCCCTTTTCTCGTAGATAATTTAGTCTTTAAGGTTTACGACAGTCTTCCCTATCTGTACCGTAGATTGTACTACCGACTCTTTGCAGTACGTCAGAGAAGGACCAGAGGTACACTTTCGTTTAGAAAGGTAAATTCTGTTCTTATATCAATGAGCACACGTTGGCTATCTTCCAAAGCCTTCCTCATAAATGACATTAGTGCAGTATTTTCATCCATGTAAGTTTTGCAGTGGCATTCCTATGCTGATTATAGTATGAAGAGACACAACTAATATGCTTCTTTTCGCACGAAATTTGTTTGAATGTTTGATTAAATTCGGAAGTTTCAAACCAATGTAAACGGTGTTCAATTTATATCATTCAGAAGTCTCGAACACACATC
>LOND01000777.1:8938-27240 GCA_014220965.1 Paragonimus kellicotti | reverse complement strand
CCGTAACATGAGCATTTCATCAGATCATTGTCTAGCTGGTTCAAATTCTTGAAGCAGTTATAGCAAGTACAACTTCATACAGTCTAAAAGATACGATTGGGTTTATGAATTCTGTTGACTAATTCAAACTTAAGAATCCCTAGTTACCTCTTTATATATCACGTTGCTAGTCAAAAATGTGCCGCCTAGGGAAACAATAGAATACTAATGTGATTACACTGAAGAAATCAAATGAAGGTTGGTAGTTCAGTTGGAAAAACTAAAGACATTGTTGTTTTGCATCTGCAGTGTTTCATTTCGGTTCAGCGACGACATATGTGGACAGAAAATGGAAGTAGTTACGGGGTTCCCACTTGGCCGAGTGCCGGCGGACGTATTTGAGGTCAAAGTGGAACTTAATCTAATAGGTTCCGCAGTTTTTGAATTTCTGTTCAATAAACGTTATGGAGATGACATATTTGACATAACTAACTACAGCGCCGATGCATATGACCTTCTACTGGCATTTAATCATGTGCACCCGAATATACAGTTCACTCTGAATGAAGAGAAGGAAGGTATGTTTTCTTTTTTTGTGGTGAGCTACAGATGCATCCAAATGTCTATTTATGTGAAGAAAGACGCGGACCGGACAGTACATTCATTTCCTGGGCTTTGCGTCACTGAATTAAAAATATGTGCTTTACTATCAAACCGATCGATTAAGAAGTAACAATATTGATGATCAGAAGAACGTTACTCTGAAGGAATATTCCAGCGGAATCAAGATCATATATGTCGACTGCTTGCTACGTAAAAAGGCACCATTGCAAACTGTCACTGCCGAAAAGCAGTTTATGTAGTAATTTATCTAATACCACTTACTCTCTATTTCTGTTATGATAACGGCCTCCGATATGTTGTTCGTCAAATAACAGTGCCACTTGATGTGACTTTTTCAAGTTCACGAGTAAAACTGAAGAACTCGGTTTCTAAAATTGGAATACAATCGAGGAATCAAAGGAACTTAGAAAAGTGAACATGACGGACACATACAACCGTCTCAGGTTGCTATGATACATTCAACCGAAGCCTTGATACAATCCAATCCTGTCGAATTCATATTAGATAGCTTGAAAAGTGCATATGCCTAATCGCAAGCACCCAACCAAAATTACAATTGACGGATCAGTGGTCTTAGTTAGTGTGTACTCGGTGCCAGTTGACTAACTTCCGTTTGGCTGGAAGTTAATTTTGCACTTGTGGCTGGGCATTTGAATAGGATCATTCAGTCGTGTATATTGTGAAGTTGTTGGTGTTGTGGTTAGCACGCTAGTCCCAAAACACGAAGGTCGGGGTGCGAATTCGGGCTCATATAAAGACATGCACTGTTCTGATAAGCCCTAAAATTAGCGAATTTCGAGTTTAGTGCTTCCTCCCGAACTAGATCAGCCGGAAGTCTGATATGAATGCGAAGGTTACGATCAAGTGTGGGTAATGTTCAGTTTGATCTGATTCTACCTTTGTTTCATCCACGTTGTATCACAAAGAGCCGGAGGAAGATGATCATGATACTCCATCAGATTTAGTTTAAAGCATCAGGGGTATTTTGAAAAGATCCTATAGTGAAAAATTCGAGTTTCTCCAGACGTTTTATCAACTGCGCTATAAAGCCATACCGGCAGCATGGAAATTTCACTTTTAGACCCAGTCACTCAGTCACCCTACCCCATACGAAATCCACCAAATGATCCAGCGGATCCGCTGTTTGGCGAAATTTCCAGAACAATTTACCCTGGATTCCATCGACATCACTGCTGAGCAGTCAAACCGTATTACTGTAAAGTGGAACGTCAGATTTCTTAATTTAAAAGAGACCCACATGAAAAATTTAGGTTTCGGTTGGTCTGGACCAGCGACAGAAACAGGGACTGGTGAAGTTTCATGTCTCCCGGCGTGGCTTCACAGTGCAGCTGGTAGAGCGTTTGCTGTTAGTACGAAACCAGCTTCAAACCCGAATTTTCGCAACGGGGTCTCGTCTAAGTTAACAGGTCAGCTAAACCACTAATTAGTTACACCAGATATTAGCCAGACTCCGAAAAGCTCGAGGTGCTATTACGTGTTATCTCAGGAAGCCAGATGACATTATTTAAGTGAACGTAAGGAGATGACAGATGGTTTCATCGAAAAAACCTACAAAACAAAATGTTTCAGTGTTCCAAACCATTTTTAACCTCAACGCCTTGACAAGAACTGTGCAGCGGACGATGAATAAAGGACAAGGTTGAAGTATGTGAAAACGAATCAAACTGTGTGGCCTAATCAAAAACCGGATGCATCAACCCTAAGTAGGCAACGAAAATTAAGTTTCATGAACCCATTCATGACATGTCTCTTGGTTCAGCGATGAATTGAACACCGTTTACATTGGTTTGAAACTTCCGAATTTAATCAAACATTCAAACAAATTTCGTGCGAAAAGAAGCATATTAGTTGTGTCTCTTCATACTATAATCAGCATAGGAATGCCACTGCAAAACTTACATGGATGAAAATACTGCACTAATGTCATTTATGAGGAAGGCTTTGGAAGATAGCCAACGTGTGCTCATTGATATAAGAACAGAATTTACCTTTCTAAACGAAAGTGTACCTCTGGTCCTTCTCTGACGTACTGCAAAGAAGAGTCGGTAGTACAATCTACGGTACAGATAGGGAAGACTGTCGTAAACCTTAAAGACTAAATTATCTACGAGAAAAGGGAATTGCCATGTGGACAGTTCCTTACTTCATTCTCTTCAAGCAACCAGACCTGGTTAGTTTTGAGATCCTTCTTCCCATCGGATCTTAGCAACCCTGTTTCCTGTAGCAGATTACACTCCAAAGCTCTCACGACGTCGATTGGTCTTCAAGTGATGTTACCTAGCAAGCGAAACGCATAACGACAGTCTCTTCTGACCGCTCTTCAGAAGAACGAATTAACCGTCTTCAAGTGGCC
Organism: Paragonimus kellicotti; assembly: GCA_014220965.1. Taxonomy (NCBI): domain Eukaryota; kingdom Metazoa; phylum Platyhelminthes; class Trematoda; order Plagiorchiida; family Troglotrematidae; genus Paragonimus; species Paragonimus kellicotti. The sequence goes on along the minus strand of LOND01000777.1, from coordinate 24,263 downwards.
AAAACAACGGCGTATCTTATAGCGGACCTCGAGCTCAATCAGTAATTCCACTCCTGAGGTGTCTACTTCCTACTTTCTCAACAATTCCGGCAGGGTGAACCAACCAAGGAGTCCCTCCTGGTCAACCATCCCCAAAAAACCTCAGGGACAAGTTGGAAATGATTTCTACGTGGGAACCATCCCTCTCTCGTTCATCTTCCACGGTATTTTCAACTCAAAGTCTGTAATCGGAAGGTATTGCGGCGTTAAAAATTTGCACTTCTGGTCGTTATCCTCAGCATATTATTTTAGTAGGATCAAATACAACCCAGTCAACATTATCCGTCAAGTAATTAAATACGCAAATGTTTGAGGTTGAAAGCACATTCACCTCACAAAGCCCCGAGAAAGGATGTACTCAGAAAAACATCTGTCGTGTCGCATCAGAAACAGACCGGACAACTCACAGTGACGCTCATCAATGCACATGCCTTGACAAAGCGTTACCCACATTCAAAGAGGTATTTCGGAACTACCGGACAAGAAATAGCGATCACAAAACGTCTGTAACTCGCATCTTCTCTTTCTGAAGGCTCTTCCTTGCACCCTTCCTCTTTCCTTACACAGTCAAGTGACGAAGTAGTTCTCAGCTATCTGTATACAAACCGTTTGAGACTGTTCACTAAACCTCCAGAAATCAGTTGGCTTATGATGCAGCTCTTCCTATTCACACTCTTTTGGTGACCTTGCTTCCAATGAAAGCTAACAACAGTGCACTGGAAGCATCCGAGTATTCTATATACCGTGTCGACTACCTTCGAGGGAGATTGGAAGACCTGCGATCTTTCTTAATCAGTCTTCCGACATCCAAGGTCACCGAGGAATTTCAATCTCCGGGCAAGTGTGATTCCCTGTGTCTACGACTAAGAATTCGTGGCCAAGACATATTCCAAGTGAGGGTCACCTATCGTTCTGCTTCATGCATCACATCGGATGAGGAAAACTTCCCGGGACTTCACCTTCCCACTATCATTGACATCAACACACCCAAGATAGGCTGGTCATCACTGTCTTGTTTGTATTAAGAGAGCGGATGTCTGGCATTTTGTCGGGATCTCGATACTGCGAAAGACGTGACAACAGCATGTAGTCCTCTAGACGCAGCATCGTTCTGGTCAGATCTCTTCTCTGCTCGACTTGATTATCAAACACGAAAGCCACCTAGTTGACGGAGTGGTTGCCAAATCGTTACTTGGATAAAGAGACCACCCGGTACTGACATTCGTTCTTATCTGCCACTGGTTACAACAACCAGCAAAAAGTCCACAGTTCGAAATTTTCAATCAGGCTGATTTTAACGGCCTGAGAAGCTACCTAGGGTTCACTCCTTCTTGATTGTGATTCTGTGAACCTGAACTACTAGTCATTTCAGAACGTAATTCGGAAGCCGAATCACTTTTACTCACCGCGCAAAATGTGCACTTCTGTTCTTGTTTACCTCTTCTGCGTACTCAGTGTGCATTCACTAAACTGACCACTGCCCGGCGACATGTAACTGATTTGTCGCGACTTGAAATCCTTAATCTTTACCTACTTGAGTTTCAACGACTCTGTGGTGACGATTTATACACACTTATCGTTTAGCGCCGGAATCGTCGAGCAGTTCTCTTGTAGGTGGATCTACGGCCTATGAGCGCGTAAGTTGACAATAACGGATAACAGAACAACGGTTGATAACACGGCACATAAAGGAACGGATAACGAAAATGTGCAACGTGCAACCGAGTATACACGATTAACTCAGAAATTCCCAGCCAACCCAAACACCCAAGGCTAACGCAGGTAAACAGGAATAAAACTGGTCTTTAATCAGGGCTGCATTATGTGTTCATTCCGAAGAGAACATGGCCACGAACTCGTTCATATTCACAGGGTACGTGACTAATACGAATGTAAGGTCGAAAAATGGACCAGACAGAATCCAGACAATACAGCGCGACCCTAATCAGAAGACGAGCGTGTAGGCGTGGTGTCAAAAGTAGTGTCGAAAATCGGAAACGCCCGTGAAAGGCGGAAAACAACATATCCTTGCCAATTTGGGAGGTTTTACGCCTTTTGCGAGGCAATTAAAATGATTTTTCGGGGGAACTGAAGACTTCCCCGACAAGTGGCTGGAAGAAATCGGCAAGTTCGTGAAAAGAAGTCATTTTCTTACAGGGTTATCAGTCACTGGAACGACCTTATCCTCAAGGTCGCTAACTGCTCCTATGGAGGTCGCTTCAAAGCTTTGTTTGATTCCCAGTTACTTAAAACCTTGTTCGGTCCGTAATTTCACTGTGTTACTGGTGAATGCTGTAATCCTCAAGAGCGGTGCTATGCCCTTTTTTCAATGATTGATCAGACCGACTGACACCCACTGAATCAGGGTGGTTTAAGCCCCCCAGCTCCAAACCTATGCATTAATCACTGAACTTCTAAGTGCACAAATTTTTGTTTCCCGTGTTAGACACTACGCCGATAACCTCTTATTAGGTCTGACTGGAGTATCACATCTAAGCTCTTGGTCACATTCACGTGTACAAAACGCTTGGGATCTCAAAGCTTTTCNTCAAATATGTCATCTCCATAACGTTTATTGAACAGAAATTCAAAAACTGCGGAACCTATTAGATTAAGTTCCACTTTGACCTCAAATACGTCCGCCGGCACTCGGCCAAGTGGGAACCCCGTAACTACTTCCATTTTCTGTCCACATATGTCGTCGCTGAACCGAAATGAAACACTGCAGATGCAAAACAACAATGTCTTTAGTTTTTCCAACTGAACTACCAACCTTCATTTGATTTCTTCAGTGTAATCACATTAGTATTCTATTGTTTCCCTAGGCGGCACATTTTTGAACTAGCAACGTGATATATAAAGAGGTAACTAGGGATTCTTAAGTTTGAATTAGTCAACAGAATTCATAAACCCAATCGTATCTTTTAGACTGTATGAAGTTGTACTTGCTATAACTGCTTCAAGAATTTGAACCAGCTAGACAATGATCTGATGAAATGCTCATGTTACGGTAACCCATATTTATGAACTTTGACGGGTTTATACACTCTTGGAGTAATCACACCGATCATTTCGGTTTTCTCAAGAGTAACTTGTTCAATCACACCAGCCTGCTTCATCCAGCAAAGTAGTTTGGATAGGCTCGTCTCGATCGATTTTCTAATCTTTCGCCGATTCCAGCTGTCGGAACTTGAATCGGTCAGACGAAATATCGAGCATCGTGTCAATATAATTTGTTTTATCCAGTAGAACTAATCTAACTCCTTTATCTGGCCTCATCAAAATAACATTATGGTTGATTTCAGCTATTTTATTGATTATAAGTTTTCGACTCAACAAGCTGCACTCAGGTGTTATGATATGTTTATGTTTATAGCAGGCATTTACAAGGGTAGAGTTGTAATGTTCTAGACTAAAGTCCACAGTGGCATAATGTTGGCGAGTTGTCGGTTTCATCAGCCTATTACTGTGGGAACGATCAGTCAATCAGAGTCTTCCTTCTGTGACAAACAGATGTTAAAAATGTGCAAAATTTCCAGCCAACCTCGGTACATATCAAACCAATCGGAATGGCTTATCAAGTTTTCAATGCAAACTGCTAATCTTTTGCACGTCAACACACCGGATTTAAGGCCGCCAATAAGAAAAATAAAACAGCTTGACAAACGCTATAATCAAATCAGACGGACACACTTCCGGCTATCCTGATAAACCAAAGTTAAGCACACCTCATTGAGATATGGTCTAGTGGACTGTTTTATGGCCGAGTATGAATTCCGTATTCTTGGTGGTTTTTAACGGGCTATGTTAGGCGTGGTTTTCAATGTTGCATTGTGAAGATTGCATCGTCTTTTCTCAACATTTCAGTTGAGTAAAAGGTTCGTGAAGTTGGATGAGCCAGAACTGATCGCCAAGTTTAAGAATACGGTCTGATCCGGTAGGAATAAAGGTTTGACTTAATCCATATGGGATATGAGACAGTTAAGTAGATATTAGCGTTTGCAGTGATAATCGATGGTATGAGATAAAATCAATATGACGAAATTAGCCATTGTTACATTGGCAACTGTAACCAAATCGCGCAGAAATGCTTACCAACAGAAGAGTCCTGTAAGTTTCACCGTTATCTTACGTTTTTAAGACGACTATTGTAAAAAGTTGTTGCAACATTTGTACCATTTTGTAACGTCATCAAAAGCGAAATGGGCAATACAACAAGCATTACCTGAAGCCAGTCTAAAGAATTCCAGCCGTTAACCATGAAATAATTTTCATTTCTTAAACATCTCTTTAAACAGTACTCACTCGATGTGTTTGTTTTGAGAAAGTGTTTAACAAAGTTGTAGCATTAGTAACAATCTGCAGTGACTGAAGTGTACTGGGCAATGTTTGAGTTTGAAGTTGCTACTATTTCGAGCGCTTTATGGAAAGGTTGAATATTTAACGAAGTCTAAGTGTGTCTCGAGATGTGCACGTTTTTAGACGTAACTTGATTAATTCAATTGCGGTTTGTATGGGAGAATAAAACAAACCATACTTTGTATTATGCTGACCGATATAACTAGCTGAGTCTGCTTGTGAATATTCACAGAAATCTCAATATTTCAGAGCACAATCGTTAGTCTTTACTCTTTCGAACTGATGCTGGTGATCATTGCACAAGCGTTTGGCTAGTTCCAGCATATGCGTCGTCGGTCACTGTAACGTTCACATCGAGCTATTACAGGGCCCACTGACATCACAGATATCCCAGTCCGCTGCACTGTATGGAGTTCACTGCATCGAGTGTGGTTTGCCTAACTCTTGTTCTTGATGGCAAGTCCCGTTTGGCTAGCCCTGTTTTAATCATTACATCGGAAATATCAAAACAGTAATCATTTTCTTGTGATATACAGAAGCTTAATCCCTATGCTGATCCAATATCATCATATACCTCTCTAAAAAAACCAACACAGGGTGGAACAAATTAAAATCATCTTAGCGAAGAGTAATTCAGCAAAGCAAGACTTTCATTGTCCAATTAGCACGTATTTTTGCCGCTCACGCTCTCGCGTTTGCGGACCAAAATTCCAGTTCACCAGGCAACGAAATTTCTGCTCAAACGTAATGTGGCATTCTGATGTTTCCATGGGTACGGCTGATGCCACCTGCTGTGGATTTTCATTTGCCATTTCATTTCCAATTGCCCGATTTCGTTGAGAGATGATTCTTCGGCCGTTCGTGTTGTTTGCAATCCTTTAGCTGTGGATTTTTGCCACATCTGACTACTGCATCGAGATATTCCACTGTGTCGGATAGATCATGTCTCCGATTTGGTCATCCATCATATTATGTCTCTCACGCAGTGTGGTAGAGAGTAGAGGCGGAAGTATATCACTGTAATTTCATAAGTGTACAGGGGTCTCAGTGGCTGACATCTAACTGAGTCGGATCAATGAATATTGCCTGTTCCTCACTTGGACATGATTGGAGTCGATTAAAAGGTGTGCACGATCCACCTACGTTACATTGCATTGATCCACCACGCGTATGTATTCCGGCTACCTTGGCCCTTTTGTGTTATACACCCGTGAAGTGAAAGGTGGTTTGCTCGCCTTAGCTTGATGTGCATCTCTCGCCAACCCCTGATGCGGTAATTCAGTAAGCAGATCGCACGGGGCGATGCACATCATTGACATCATGACAATAAGCCTGTTTTCACTCGGTGAACCTCCGTTAATCTGCCTCACATACGGTTCAGATAAAACGCGATGGGGTTTGACATAATTGTAAACGATGCAAACCAAACAGGACGCAGTTGAGGACCAAACGTTTCTATCAACTTGGTTGTAGGAGGGAAAGGAATTAAAAAGGACACAACTCTATTGCCTACCGTCACGTTTTTAACATAAAATGGAACCTCTCAGGGGTGCGGTAGTCACAGTTAATCCCTAGACATACTAATAGTAGGCTAACAGGCGTACATATATTGCCCGTTTGCCATGGCCATTGAGTCGCCCAACTATTGTCGTCAGTCATTTCAATAAAAATGTTAAAATTGGTCATTTCTCAACAATTACCTGTGTACCATTCCCAGTTGCTTCAGTACAGGTGGTACTGAATAGGGCTGGCTAGTTTAGGGTACCTGTCACGATTTCCCCTGGTAAACACATCCACAATTGAGTGGTTGGACATTATCGCACTGACGGTTAATGCTCGTCTCAAGGGATTCCCATAGGATTGGTTTTCTAATAGGTGGAGCCTTCAGTCCCTTAAACGAATGTTGCCTATTGAAATTTTTACGAAAAATATCTTTGTCCGTGTGTGAATTGGGTTCCCATGCCTTACGAATATTATGCTTTGAAGCCGCAATCGTAGGTGGAGAGATATCACGGTACTTGTCTACGTTGACAATTATACCGTACCATAGATAAACTAGTCCTGGAGTACACTCATGAGTTTAATTTCCTGTATTTAGTCCGAAGTTTATGGTTATAAACTACAATGTTTGCCAGGATCTGGCATGTACTGAACTCGCTCGGTACTTCTAAACAGCCTATGGTAAAACTCCAAAATTATCTGCGTGTTACAACGTACTAGTCACGAAATCCCATCTGGAAGACTAGATTGACAGAGGGGAATATGATTAGCATGTTTATGTAGTGGAAAATTATTTCAGGCTGTTTCATGACTAATCTCCATCAAGTCATATACTGTATTCCATGCTGATCTATAAACACACAAAATTGTCTGGATGTACTTGGCTTTCTCAGTTTCACATAGTTAATGACGAATTTTGTGACTGTCTCGAAAGCACTGGACAAGGACACTTTAATGAGTAGTTAAGACAACGTACACTATCGAGGTACTGCCGGTTATCGTAGACTATCCACCATACCTAACAATGTTTAACACACCTTACTTCGATACTATGATAAAAGGTTCCGTTTCCGGCTTTTTGTTGAGCTTGATATTTCCGTTGCAATCAACCACAACCCTCGATAAAACGCTTATTAGGTCTGGTTGGTCATCATAGTAAAATCCTGGAAAATGTTGAAGATGCGGATAGCCACAACCATTCTAGTGGGTTTTGCATTAGCAGCAGGAAGGTTAAAAGTCCTAAAACAGGTTAGCTGTCTGAGTCACCCGTTTGTGCATACACAGGGTCAGATGAATCACACTGTTCAACGTTGTTCGGAAAACGTCGCTAACCTAGAATTCCAATTGTGTTGTAACATGTGAAGAGAGTTGCCTGGAGCATCATGGCCATTCCCCTGCAATAAACATGGTGAGATTTGGGTTCACTGGGTTTGTTGTCATTGTCCGCTGTCATCGCACGTGCCAGCCACTTAGCCAGACTGTTAATAAATAGTACGGGACTGTTTTTTTTTAAACTAAACATCGTTCACAGCAGATCAACGCTTTATCATCCCCAACGAAGCCCCTATTGGCCCATGACTGAGGTTTTGCCGTTGCCAGAAATCTTGATTGGTGCATATGCTTGTCACAACCGAGGAGTGAAATGCGGTCATGTTTTCATGAAACAACTGCGCTGACCAGAGCGTCGTTTACCTCAATTTAACCACTACTGAATTGGCTTAAGCGAATGCTCAACCACATTCGCTTATGAGTAAAATTCGGACTGTCTGATTCTCTCACGAAGTGATGCAGTAACTGTCCTGATAATTCCAGCCGATGACCCACTATTAGGACTTCTGTTCAAGTCGGGAGCAGAAATTATTGAAAGTGCTGAGCGGCTTTTAAATTACGGATTAGTGGAAACAGACATTGGTTGGCACAATTTGGACAACATTCACAGCTGGCCGCAGCTTTCACATACCCACAGACTTTTCAGCCAGTCATATGTTCAGACATTTTTTGTTTCAAACATTGGTCTGTTCAGCCAGTACAGACACCATCGCAACCGCAGAGTTAACTGACAGACTGCGAGACAGATAGAACAGCTGGACAGCTTACAAATGTGAACAAGGTAAGTCACGTCTCTGGATGTAAGTGGCAATTACAGATCAATCGCACGGTAGGTGTACATATGGGGCAGACCGTAATTTTGTTCTTATGTCATTGATGATGTGCACACCTATGAAAGATAAGTCAAGGAAGAGCGTTTTCTTAAGAAACATTTACACAACAGTTGCGATCCTTTTTTTTCGACCGACCACTCGGGTTAGCTGTTTGCTCCCCCCTTTGTAAACAGTCACTGGTGTGTATCTGTCGGGCTGCGTACAACACTGTTTACGCTAGGTTACAAAATCGGACTGCAGAATGAAAAATGTAATTACTAATCGCTCCATACTGGCTTATGGTTCGTTGAACGTTATAGTGAGCCAGCATGGTCAGTAAGATGTTAAAAAAAGCTAAGCTATCATTTACTTACTTTTTTATGAGAAACAGAGGAATCAGGCAGAACGAAATTTAAAAATTTTGAAGCGGAAGCAAACTTAATAACAGTGGTATAGATTAAGATGTCATTTACATAGCGCTTATGGAATCTGGCACCAGTCATAACATGAGATAGTTGCAAGTCAGAATTTTTTACAAATCTACCTGCTGGCCTAAAACTCAGTGAACTAACCATCGTTACCTTATGTAGGCATGAACTGTTGAATTATGCAGTTGATGTGCCAAGAGACTGATATGATTTTGTCCGCTCAATTAAAATCCAACGGGTGGCTGCTTCTAATAGGGATACTCGCAGGTTTCCGATGTTATAATCTTTTAGACTTGTGTACGAAGGGAATAAACGATGTGGTAACAGTTCATGATGTCCTTTTTCGTCACTGGTGAGCTGGGCTTGGGGAACGCAATAATTCAAGGACCCGTCTTAAGGAAACCACCAGGAATGCGTTTAACCCGTTGATGGGCTGACATGTTTAACTGGCTTGGTGTTTAGCCCACCATTTACTTAATTAGGTACCCTAGCTGAGGGCTCCAATTAACAAACTAGATCGCTGCTCGCGTTGCTAGTTTAGTACTCGCACAGTAACAAACCACATTATCTATATGTCAGTCAACCATAATTGCAGTTAGAAGCACATTTGTCCCTTGATCGTTTGACTAACTACGACCTTTGGTAATCTATGGTACGGTTCATCCAAATGCACTTCCGCCAAATTGGATCAAAGTGCAAATCTCCTATGGACTAGAAAAGCTAACCAGATACTAATGAAACGCTCGACAACGCTTATTTTTCGTGTTGAACACTCGTTGGTCTTCTGATCTATGTTCATCTTTATCGAGTGAAACATTGGTTCAGACTGTAACGATTCAGTACCCTGCGCTAAACCGGATGGCTCAATCCTAGCCATCCATTCGCCCCACATCTGGTCAGGAGACATGTTAACTGTCTCGCTCACTCATACCCCTGGCCTATTCTCAAGGTCACAGACACACCACGCGTTCCACAGGCCAGTGCGTGATTCAGCAGTCCCTGTCTACTCTGCACGCACAGGCTCCGCCAGGCGTATTTCACCTTCACTCACTCGACAGACAGTGACCCCTTTCGCCTCAACACTGCGAGGGGCAAGGCCACATGCACGCACACACGCGCGCATCGACTGAGCCAACTCACGCGCGTTAACACACGCATGTGACGCACGCACATGAAGGCGACTAAACTCGCAGAGACAACTTCTGACGCCAAGTCTCGGACGGTGAACAAGTCAGCAACGCGCAAAGCAACGGACACGAGGACACGAGGACGTGAGCTACACCACAACTGTACAGCTCCACATCGCATCCACGTGATCCTGTCCCTGCAACACTGCCGACACAGCATACATCTGGATATTGTTATCCACACTGTTATCAACCTGGACATTATTTTGTATTGTACGTGAGTCTCCTGGCTTGTCCATTTTCCTGTTTATGCCTGTTCGTATTATACACCTTAATACTCAGCTGTGTACCCTTCTCTTGTTATATGTTGTTAGATCGTAGTTATCTATAGCCTACACCGCTTCCCTACGTGAAAAGGCATACTTTGATAAACATCTACGATGTTCAGGTTAGGTTGCTCAACAATTTACTTTCGGGTTAAAAATTACTACGGCTCTATAGTCGTACATATATGAATGGAACGAGCATCCTTAGCTGAGTCCGTAACCTAAAATCGTAAGGTAAACACGTGAAAACAACGTCGAGTTTAGTCTACGACTGACTTGTACAATTCGCCGCGCGAACCACGCGTTGTGTGACGTCGGTGAATGTGTCTATCAGCGTGGTCTTTACAGCATTTTGGAAAAATTCTGTGCTCTGTTGTTCCGATGTCTGCGCAACTGGCTGACACTGTGCCACACGTACCCGAAGTAGCCTGCTTCTCACCTGCAGACGAGAGCGTGTCAACGGTAGCAACTCATAAAAGTCCCATCCTTCAATTTCCCGAGTGTTTCCTGACTGTGGACACACGGTGTTGTTGAATCACCGACGCCGATGGTCGAGATTTGTTTGAGGGCGGTTGCAGTAGATACAGAACTCCAGTCACATATGGGATTATCACCGGGAGTAGTGGAGAGGACTTGTGGTGCATCCTTGACTGGGAACAGGCCGTTAAGTCAACCTGTGCAATGTATGTTCTACGAACTCCTTGGTTGCGACATTTCGCTCCTAACACATTATCGTGTTTTGTGTGGTTACGAGGTTATTATTGATTTGGACCACGCCAGCCTCCGTCCGCGAGTGGCTTCGAGATTTTACGTTACCTACGAATGGCTTTAGTGATAATTACCAGGTATAACACTCCGCCCCGGTAGATCTCTTTCGTATCGGGCAATACCAATGGGTGAGCACAACTTTTGCGTTCAAAATGAGTCTACGACCCACTATTTTAGTAACGGTTAATTTTATTCCCTGTGTGCCACATCAAGTGGTAGTTGGTCAGAGGAGATGCCAGTCATATAGCGCTTGACATGGTGTTTGCTGTTCGACAGACCTTGGAGAAATGCCGTGAAAACGAACCGCCCTCCGTATGCTCTCTTCGTGGATTTCACCAAGGCCTTTGATTCCGTGAACCGCGAGGCGTTGTGGACGGTGCTTGGTAAGTTTGGATGTCCAGGTAAGTTCGTCAATTTGATTCGAATGTTGCATGTGGGTATGAGGGCGAAGGTACAGTCGTGTGGATCGACTTGTGATGATTTTGACATTGTCACTGGCGTGAAGCAGGGTTGTGTGCTAGCCCCAGCTCTATTTAGTTTATATTTGACTGCCATGATAACAGTTGCTTTTCAGGACTCGTCGGAAAACGATGGTAAAGTTGAATGCCGTACCGACTACCGCTTATCGAATATTCAATATTTCGTCGTCCCTAACCGGTTAGTTAATCCGAAAGAGAGTACGTTTTTTCGAACATGACATTGTGCGACTTGTGCAAAGCGAAGTGGGAATTCAACGACTGGACACTGATTTGGCCACCGATGAGTCGGAATTTGGAGTGGATATTAACATAGGTAAGAGATTTTCTTTCTTCCAGACTTCCCTGGGCGGCAGCGACGTGCTTTCACCTGGATTCCACAATAATGGAGATATTATGGGTCGCTGCGCAAACTTCTACCTCTTAGGTAACAGTCTGTCAGCTAATCTGTCCGCGGACCACCAGTTGGGGATCCGTATGGCGAAGGCTAGCCTTGTTTTCATAAACCTTGAAAGACGTGTCTGGAAGAACCACAGCCTGAAGATGAAAACCAAGCTGCTTGTTTACCGCTCAAAGGTGTCTTCTACACTGTTGTACAGCAATGAATCATGAACATTGTACCAACGGCATATGCGTTACCTGATCCGTTTCCAACTTCCGTGTTCGGTGACCGGACATGATTCCGTACACTGAAGTACTTTGGCCAGTGGACAAAGACTGGATTGAAGCCATGTTGATGGTCGGTCACCTTCATGGGCAAGAACACATTCGTAGGATGGACAACGAACGGAGTTCAAACTAAGTGTTGTACGGGCAAATAGAAGCAGGTAAAAGAAATCCCGGTAGTCAAAAAATGAGATAGCAGGATGCTCTCCATGTAAGTCTGTTCCGTTTTATTATCGAGTTTAGATCATAGGGAGTCCTAGGCTCGAACCAGACGGTCTGAAGGAATATGGTCTAGATGGTTGTCCAAAGGTTCAGTGAGTAACAGTTGCTCGACCGTGAGTTCAAGTGTGCGATATGTAATGGAACCATATGTACCATTGGTCGTAATGGCGACAACATAACATTGTGACGAATACAGATGCAACTATCCTGGCTATCTCGGGTTATTAGGTTGTCAACATAGTCATAGTACACCGTCTGTGAAGAGACGACGCGATGTATCTTCTTTTCGGTAATATCAACTAACGACCTCGGTCGATTTTTTTTGAGCCACCCTCCATCCTCTTCAAAAACCTGAGCCATGGCGGTCTTGCGTTCTTTCCCCTCTTCACCTTCTTTGGTGCATGGTATGATTGATGTCTTGTTTCTTTTTCGATCTGGCTGTACTTTTTTCTTTATCTCCTTCCATCTAACCAGAATGCAATGATATGTATTCCTATAATGAACTACATACTGCCTATATGTTCAGTTTCTTTTCTACCAGTTTAAATCTTACTACTAAAGTCTCTCTTTCCTTCGTTCCCGAGAAGTAAGGGTTTCAGTTTCATACTAGCCTATCAACTAGCCAACCAGCATTGGTCGACCGCACCACAAAGATCTGCACCTACACGCCTCCTGGTGTAATTCCCTCAGGTTTACACTAGATATGAGCTATGTGAATGGAGCCATAAGTGATGCAGAGCAAGCCACTTGTGGTGAGTGTTATGCGCAGATGACGTTCCGCCACTGTGACAGGCTAATCCGGATCAGATGCCGCCAACCGTGTATCTATCGGTCATAACACTGTCAAATTAGAACACGTCTGGAAAAGTTGGCTACTTTAGTGACAACATTTGGCACATACTTTTCTTTCCAGCTAGCCCCACAAATAAAGGCCCGTGAATACCAATCAGGAGGCTTTAGAGATCAAGAATAAAGACTATCTTTTGAACTCGTTGATGGTACGTCCTCTTACCATTTGGTAGCGCAATCTATACTAAGCGGTGACGTCCCATGCTGCTGGTTGAAAACGCTGGTCGATCTCCACAATGGAAGATTTCTAAATAAGGCTTTATCAAAATCTACGTCATTTGTAAGCAGATACTGCTCCTCACCTACGGCGGCAAACATACCGATCATGCAAGATTGTCATTCTGTAAACTGCACATAACGTTGTATTTTGTCCTCTCCTTGTTTAGTAGTTTTGTCGCAGCTGAAAGAAATCTTTTGATGTCATTGGCGTTCCTGTAGATTTCCCCTGGGAACACACAAGCCGAAGGTTGTTTTGCCGAATAAAATGACAAATTCTAACAGAACTGGGTTAACTGAAAGATATATTATGGATCGATCGCGAAAACCACATCTCTGATGTTAACCCCTCTTCAGCACAGTGTAGACTGCGCGGACACTTGAGTAATGTTCATTTCACAATATATTAGCCACTGAATCTACAGGCATTCCTAAGTTCACAGAATCCAACCGAACTAAACTAGGTCGATCTGCCTCTCATACGTCCATCAAGCAACACACATAGTTGTCAGTGCTTACAATTTATGTCCGAGGATAAACGAAAAGCGATAAACATTGGTCCAGAAGAAAAACGCACACGAACCTGCCGATCGTCCCCAAGTCAAATCAAAATTCCCCTTTGTTCCGCCCGAGAAACTGATCACATAACAAGCAATACATAGGTATAGATTACGGCACATGAAAACGGAACGTAGAGGGGTGGTTACCAAAAATAGTAGTCCAGGACCATGAACGTGGCGGACTAAAGGTCGGGTATGTAACAAACTGTTGAAAGTAATTTTTGAATTGTTTTGGAGATATCTGTCCATCCTGATTAGCCAAAATCGGCTTTTGTGAAAACGAGGTGTCCTTTCTGGAAAAAGTAGGATCCTCAATCCTTTCTCTGTTTTATATTCTCAGTACCTCCTCTGTTACTCTAGAATCCGCCAATGGGGTTTCCTATTTTTGTCGTCCCTGAGAGACAACAGTTCCACTTTCGCTTCAGGCTATTATCTGGCCAAGTAACATGGGCCGGCTGGACTTTGCCCTCATCCCGGTCCTAATCTTCCGGGTTCACACGGGTTTACACGGGTTGTGCGGATGGAACTGCAATGGGGACAACGCGAACCGTTTATTGTGACCATTGTGTACAGGCTCCCTTTAGTCACTGTGACAGACCAACCAGGAAACAAACACCGCCAGCCCTGACGTCAATTTTGTTTGAGCTTTAGTATAGTTGTTCGGTACCGGAATCTATCAGAGGTTAGCTGTGACAGTTGTGAGAGACCGATTTATTCACCATACTTCCGACTTCTTATATCTAGCCCCAATGGATAATGTACTGCCTGAAGATTATTTCACATATTTCGGTGTCACCTAGATCAGGAATTCGGACAGAACTTACAACTACCGTTGTGTATCTGGCTCACCTAGAGAGACTTTTCGTTTGAAACTAGGGAGAAACAATTTCTAATGAGCTGTCGGCTTTGAAGTGTGCTATGGGAACAATTTTACGCCCAGTTCGAAGCGGATACTTAAAGCAGAGTTTATCTAACAGATTTTCGGGTGCACTTTCATCACTATTTATAGCTTGTTTTTAACAGCAATTTACACAGCTTCGTTTGTAAAAAGAGAAATTCAAATCCTACTGTCTGTCAAATGTAGGGCGTTGCTCGGATAACAACACTGAACAATAGACAAGTCGTTCCATAAAACTCCCAGATGTTAACAATTCCTATCACTTGTAGGATTTGTTAGCAAAAAGAGAGAAATGAATTTAAAGCAATTCGTTCCCTTGATGAACTTGAATAAACAATGAGAAGACGTAAATCATGTGATGTTCTCCGGAGTAACATTTCGTACATTCTGATCACACATGGACATGTAACTAATTTTAAACGAGTCAAAATTCCACAGAGCGGAAGTCATGGCTTAAGGGATTAAACAGACGGACACAAAAACCGAAATCAAAATTGTGGGAATGCCGACTACCAGGGTAGTCACAGCGACAACAAAGTCTCAGTAAACTGGATTACTGATGAGTAGTAGGGGATTTTGGTTTTTCATATAGATTGAACATCACCCACAATTGATCGCAGCTGTCGCATTCCCATAGACTTTCCAGTCGGCCCCTTTCGAAAAGAAGCACTAGACTCGAGTTTCGCTCTCATTAGAGCTCGTCAGTAGTGCATATCCTTGCCACTATGAAGTAGACACAGTCACTGTGTT
>LOND01000776.1:62158-74045 GCA_014220965.1 Paragonimus kellicotti | reverse complement strand
AATCACTTAATATGAGAGGTAGGTACTTAATGGTCAAAATTCGCCGGAAGCATGCGACCGGCTTTATATTGGTTGCCACTCACCGTCCGAGTATACCCCTTTCGTCCCGACCAGTTATTCTACCATCATGAAATTGGTTGGTCAACTCTGGAGAATCTGCACCAAATCCGCACGTGCTACCCATTCCCCAACTAATGACCGTGCAGAAGCACTCGTTCAACCGGCCGATCTCGTCACTATCCCCACGACGTTCGTCGGTGACCTTCGACCTTCTTCGCTCATGCCGTTGTATCATTACCCCAGTTCCGTTCTGTGCTTATCTGGTGACTGACTGTCAGACAAGGCCGTGGTTTAACAACCCTGCACGCACACGTATGATATGGTGGTGCACCCAGACAGTGGATGTAGAGCACGTCCGTGCACCTGCCATGCGGGCATGTGTGCATCTTTCTATCCACCCATATGCCTGAATGGGGCTGATTGTGCGCTGCTGGAGAAAGTAGGCACGGATCAGTAAACTTGGGCGGATGATTTTTCAGTTGTTCGCCAATCGTACAGGTCTAGGATCAAATAATAGTGCTTATGCCTTATTCGATTTGATTGTTGAATTCAGTCTATGTTTACACACCCCGATCAACACTTTTAGGCAATGGTTCATGTGAGTATAGTTACGAAGTAACGGACGTTGGATCGTTATGGCTGATGGTGAAAGAACGCAGAATCGTACGAAGATTAACTGAGGAAGCGGTATGCTAGTGCAGTTTAGTCTGCAAAAACATAAATTAGTTGGTTGGTGGACAATCACTGTTTTCGATAAAATAAAAGCACAGACATTATAATTCATGACTGCTTCTTAAAGGTTCGCTTTTAAAGTACAGTTGATAATTTGTTTGTGCCACACCCACTATAAGCTGCTAATGCATTTAGTGAGGGACAATGCGTGTAGCCCTTTGTATTGTTCGTTTTCGTGCCTTTTTTGAATAGCACCAGAAGAATGTACAACGTATGAAATCATTGGAAACGACAGTCTTTAAACCGCTACGAAACACTGGCCCGGAGCACAGGCTGGTAGTCCACTTGCGTCCGTTTGTCGCACACGCACGTCTGTGCACGTACTGTTGAGTTCCTGAATAGCTCCAAAACTCTTGACCATCCGTCAAACAGGCTTGGATATCCGTGAAAGACCACAGAAGACGAACCAAAGTAAAATATTAAATGTTTGGTCACAACTGACCGATACTTTCGTCTTCATGTAAGCATTTCGGCCGATCCAACTAGCAGATGGGCCTTGCTGCAAAATAACTAAATATATTAAAACGTTAACTTTTGGAATGTACACTCTGAAAGCCTGACACATGAGCGATCGGCTGTGACAAGTCCAATCTACACTTTTGATTATCACGCAAGCAAACGTTTGTTTCCGGACAGCAGACCACTATAAGCACATACGCATACACATATACAAAAATTAACTGTGATAAGGGGGTAAGGAGAGTCATGGCGTGTTCCGTTCCTTATGTTTTCCCACTTTACATGTCACCCAGTGTTCCGCGCAGGCACATTGGAATGACAGTCTATACGCAGGTTGGTGCGTGGGACCGGTTTTAGGAGGTAAAAACGGAGTTTAAGTTTTGGCATGAGCTGACCGATATCAAGATACGTATGCCATCGGTGGGGTAAGTTGAATTCAACAGAAATGCTGAGTCATATAAACTGCTTTTTATGTTGCATTGCGGTCGTTCATTCGTTTTCAGGTGCGGGCGGTACATTCAGGCTATCGTTTATGACCAGTCGTGTTAGTGGGATTAGAATTTTTGGTGGAAACCTGATCAGGATTCACCTGTCGTACCAGAATCAACTTGAACAGTCATGCGAATATCACCGATTCAAAGGGGCCCACACGTAAAGATCGCCAAAGTATGCATTAGCAGGTACCGTTGAAGAGTGCATCTGACTTATTATCCGCACTCTTCCGAGACGTTCCGACACTGCGGACGCACTAATGGAATGGAAAAACACTGTTTTTATTCCGTTCAGGGAATGGGTGTCACAGGCTATTCGCAAGGGCCTTGAAAGAAGCAGGCATCAGGACTGCCTCTCGAGAAGGGAAGGTACTGGGCAAGATTGTGGTACACTTCAAGGATACTTTGAATGATAGGATTACTAATAATTGTTTATACAGAATGAAGTGCGATGGCTGTTCACAAATGGAGATTGGAAAGATGAATCGGGGATTCGGGACCAGAATTAATAAGCACAAAAGGAATATCGGAGAAGCATCTTAAAATCAGTTACAGTAACATTGTCATAGATCAAAATTTCCGCAGTCGCTGATCACACATAAGTCACCGGTTGTGAAAATGATTTGAAAATGTCCATTTAAATGAACAGAGTTTAGAACTACACAATAACGTTTAGTTTACAGAACCCATCGATATTACGAAGGCCAAATGAGGCGTACACAGGAATGACGTGACCAAAACTCCGGCATATATTGACCGGTCTTGGATAGATCAGACTGATTCGAATTGATAGCTGGCTGAAAGGACTGTGATTCTCGTATCTGATTTCTTTTAAAGCAGTTGACATTTCGTCCAATCTGCTTGCTTGACTTTATCGATTTCATTTCTTTCCCGCTGTTCACGTGTCCTCGATGCGCCGTAATTGGCGGTTTAACCCTAGTACTGACTCATGACCTGTTGCTTTCTGGTTCGTTTAGTTGCCCACACCTAACTTGCCTCAGATGCCACGGAATTTGTAGCTGGCTCATTTGATCTGACAAGCGTAAAACGTTAACAATAAACCAAGTTGTCCTGAAACTATGGATACTCAGTAGGGGTCTCTGGCAGGTTGCAGCTAACTAAGTTATCGTTTTAGTAGAACAGTTGGGCACGGTTGGTTAAGTAATCTAAGTTGCTATCTCATTGACTGAATACCTTTTCTGTTCGCAGTATTATGGCTTCGAGCACCTTATAGGTGCAGATGAGGGAAACTTTCCTATAGCCCGTTTTCAAGGGAACCGAGACCAAGTAGGACACCTTATTGGTTTTCATTGGGAGAGGCAAGATATATAAATCACGATATCGATTCATTTCGCACAATTTCTTCCGTCGCTAACATGTGACTGTCAAAAAAAAGCTCAAACAAAATAACTGAAAGCATAGGTTTAAGACCGGGGGAGTGACACGCAGTTAAACAAACGCAAGCGAAGATTGACAACCAGTTATTGGTGATCACATTGGGCCGGCTGCCGGTGATCCATCAATGAAATTTACGATTACGCTTTAACAGCTGAGTAATTTGTGGTTCATGTCATGCCGGACGGTAAC
Source organism: Paragonimus kellicotti (assembly GCA_014220965.1). Classification (NCBI taxonomy): domain Eukaryota; kingdom Metazoa; phylum Platyhelminthes; class Trematoda; order Plagiorchiida; family Troglotrematidae; genus Paragonimus; species Paragonimus kellicotti. The sequence goes on along the minus strand of LOND01000776.1, from coordinate 70,716 downwards.
GAGGCTGCGACTACTGGGCCGTTTATTTAACTTAGTTAACAAGTGCTCTGGCGATAGAAACAAAAGGGAGGGGTCATCTCTGTGTGTATCATTTACTGACGACAGTGTACGGAGTGAATGTTAACAGTAGGTTGTGGTTTCTGGCTACCCTGTTAAGGTGAACGAAAAGGACGCAACGCATCTAGCTCATTCTTTTGATATGAATGTTTCAGTTCCGATTCCGGAACTGATGAACGAGTTGATTCAAAGAAGAGAAAATAGATTTCTTATTTCAATTTTACTGTTTCACTCATCTCCACAACACTTTTGAGAAAGCCTTGGCGTCATTGCGTCCTGCAGAGTCTGTGAAATGTTCCAATATTTTTCCATGATAAATACGATTCGAGGTTGTTACGATTACTTTTAGTTCGTTTGGGGATTTGCTTTTGTTTATGGAATGGTGTTATCTGTCGGCTAGTGTGTTTGTTTTTTTTGTTTGGATTGAGTGTTGTTATCGGTTGAAATTTTAATTTTATGAGGGAGTGAGCGAGTGTATTTAGTTGTTTTTGTTGTTTTATTTTTTTGTTTTTCCTTTTTTTTTTTTTCTGGTTGTGGGTTTTCCTTTTTATTTGGTGTTTTTTATTTGGGTGTTTTTCTGTTTTTTAGTCTTGTGAAAAAATTAGTTGTTGTTTTTTGTCTTATCAGGTTTGTAACGTTTCCATAATCAAGTATGCTATTCGCAAAGTTACTCTTAACTGGAACATGACGGGCGATCGTTTCATTCTTGGATGCTTTTAGCCACTGTCATGTTTTAGTTGTAAGTCAGGCTCCTCTGGGCCTCAACGCGCCATTTCAATGTGGAGTTGTTCGATTGTCCATCGCGACGTCCCAGATGCATCGCTGGTTTCCATAAGCTGGTTAAGGGGTTGTTTCGGTGATCGACTACTGCCTCATACCATGTCGAAGAGAGCATCGCTGGACTGTTTCAAGTGCGAAAAGCCTACCCATGAATGCCAGAAGATCCAAAAAAGTTCACGTATCCCGTCTTTGAAGAAGAAAGCGGTTCAACACCAGCACAGTGGACAATCATAAGGAATGCAGAAGCTAACCGGGAACACTGAACAAAATTGTGGCCGAACAGGAATAGCTCGATCTATTGAAATTTCATTGGTTGTAATGGGTCACTGCAAGGAGTCACTGCTGTCAGCGGGACGGTAACACTAAATCTCGTCATTTAAGAGTGGTTTGTAAAGTTCATAATGTAGCACAAAAGGAGCCCCTTTTACAGGATGTGTTTGCCAAAACAAAACACGGTCGCAAACATTTACGATCACCTCGGTAGCGAAGGCAAAGCGTAAGAAACCTTACACGGCATCGCTTGTACCATAGAAGCTTTGAAAGAGGCCAACGACGGTAAATCCACCAACTGAGTTGACCGGTTAATCAAAAATACGATCAGAATAGCTGCTGGGGTGATGGAAATCCACAATGGCAAAGTGTTACTTAATGTTGTGCCCAGTTTACAAAGGAAACTGCTAGACATTCTCACAGTTTATATACTCCTCTGTCGTAGTAATCGTTTAGGTTCATAAGTACAAATGGAGTGATGATCAGTGTTAGTTGACGCCAGTGTGGCGTCAATATGCATTGATTGTTTCTGTAGTTAACTTACGGTTAGACAATCATCCAAACGTGTTCCCAAATGAAGCTTAGCTTAGGAGGAATGGTGAACTCGATAACTAATGTTAGGCTTATTTTCCTCAACTGTTACGCTTCCCTCATCCGTAGGCTGAAATCGGTCAGCAGTCTGTGGTTTGTGGAAAGTTATTCACGTACCTTGCTACGACTTTGGTGATCATGATCTCGTGGTCTAGAGGGTAAATATATGTGTTACCACCTGCTGCTTATTCACTGGTCGTGTGTTCCACTCCCCGGCGTGCGTAGTGCTGTTGAGACTTAACAAGGCTGAAACAACTGTCCACCACTCCGCTGATTCTGACTGAGGTCAGCCGTTTGCAATGTGGACCTTGTCCACGTGGTTGATACCAGCCCTAAAGTATGCGTTGTGACTCGTCAAATGTAACTGTAAACTGATTCCGAGTGGCCTGTGAACAGGTAATGATAACTGCGAAGCAACTGGAGACATCTACTTCTCGTAAACTTAGTGCACAATGGAAATCGTCTGAGTTTCGTATCCAACGTAGCGATCTGTCATCTGCCAAAAAGAACAAGAACGGCGTCCGCCATAGTCTGCGTAGCAAACCTCATCTACTGGCGTCTATCTTTCCCCAATGCACACTTTATTTCAATGCCCCACTCACTATAACGGACAAGTGCTAAAAACAAAGGTCAATCGACGATTAAATCAGGCACCTGTCAGTGATTAGGGAATATGAAGAAAAAGTAATAGACACACAGTGTTTTGCTTCAAATTGCTGACGACACTGGTAGCCTGAGCAACTTTAGTATGGCTCCTAATAATGTAGCATGTATTGACCACATGGACACTTTCCAAAACTTCCCTTAGGACCAGGACAAAGAACAACATGTGCAAGTGATGACGACAGTGACATTAGCTGTGAGCGCATTACGAGTGTGAGTCGAAAAGTGGACATGTATATTAACAATCTGAAAAATGAAATAAAAGGTGGCATTCGTAAATTGTCCAGAATACCCAATAATCGGACTAAGCGAAACAGCTTCTCGTACACAGAGAACAAACTGGCCCAATCACGCGTAGCGCTCATCACTACTACGCATGATGTTGCGCGCAACCGAGCAACACTGCTCAAGTGTGGCAACTGTAGAGTAGTCACACCTGCACCATCACACACTACACCTTGTCTACAGCGAGAAAAAAATGTTACTGTGCATGATAGCAAAAGCTAGCTGGGTTTTAGCGATAGGTAGGGTGATTTCTTCCCTAGCACTAATGCCAACCATGAAGTAAGCCTCGACCAACTCAGGACTGTCGCCACCTACGATGAGCGCAGACACATGGTTCTGTCAGACGTGTAGGATTACTATGTGGTCAATCGGTTCGAATCATATTCCTTATCGTGTTATTTCAAGTCGCTGAGCGGAAATTTTGAATAATTCTCTCAGTATAACGAAATGACTTCGTATCACCTATACACTCAAGTTCTACCATTCTGTTTTCCAATCCAGTTTTACGACATCGGTGAGGAGACCGTCTAACGCTCTGTGCGGAGCGTCGTTGATTGCTAAGTTGAGGATCAAAGGTGGAGTTGATCACTCTCGTCGCACTCTCTGAGGGATGGCTGAACGAATCGATGAATTGACATGGTTTATAACTATACACGACGTTTGCCTGTGTCATGTTACATGATGATCTGAACATATAACGTACCCCAGTTGTCTATAAGCAGTCATAGATAACAGCACTGTAGACTGAGACAGAGACTAGTCTGGTACTGGGAAGACGATTGCCATTTGTCTTCGATAGTGTGATGTTAACTATGTAGCGGATGTAAGAATTATATCCGTGCGCCCATGACCTCCTCGAAATCCAGCTGTTTCTCTCAGACAATGGTTTGCATAATTTGCTGAGCTGGACGGATATCAATAAGTCTAGTTCAACTAATTAACTTCTCGGTGGTTGGTACATACGGTCTGTGTATCCTTCTGAGGACTGGAAGTGATTTTCGATCCCTTTCAGGGGACTTTTTCCGTAATCGACAGTTCGTCATCAGCTACATCACCACCACCTTTAAAAATGACGTGAATGAAATCCTCTTAATATAGTTTTGGATGCTTGAGAATTGAAATTTCTTTTCTAATAATCGTTTCTATGAAGGTGTCTTTTTATATCCACGTAAAAGACAGATTGACAACTTCAAACCAGAGTTTGACATTGTATGGTCACTTTTAACACTACCTAGTTTTCCATGTGTACACATATTCCACGAAATGTTATCTTCATATTTAGTCTGGTAATCGGCTACTGTAATTTTTAATTTGCTTCCAGGTCAGCCTTGTGCAATCGATTCAGACGAGAAGGTGCCCAATAGTTGTGGTTCGAAGTTGGCCTACATCTACTTCATCAGCTTTTATGCCATCAGTGCCTTCCTGGTAAGCTAATATCAACATTCTAGACAATACGAGTGAAAAGTCAGTTGTGAACATTCTCCGCGTAAAAGTCGTAGATCCTTCCAGAAGTAGCACAACCTTGAAGTGTCGTTTGAACGGTCTTCTTGTATACATTCGCGTGCAGCCGTGGGTACACACTTTTGGGTAGAACATGAAGAAGTTGGTTCCCAAAAACCCAACCGACGCACGCCATACATACATATTACATACTCAACATGGTCAGAGTCAGTTGGTTTCGGCTAGCAGGCTTGGACCAAACATAAAAATGATCACAATGCTTGTTCTCGATTCGTGTACATTCCCCCTCTGCTCAGGATCAAACTCCTAAGTAACCTTTGCTGCACACCAATGATTTCTACAATGGACAATTTTTTCAAGACGAAAATGCTACATTTATCAACTCCCTGCTGGTTTGGATATCATATTCTCAATACCATTCATAGTTGAACAAAAATGAGCAATGCAATCAGTGAGAAGTGATCTTCGTAAGAGCCTTGTTTTCATCGCAAGGCGGTCAAAAGTTCCGGAATATATGGTCTATCGGGATTGTCACTACTAATACTCAATAGGCGCTCAATAATGTCTAGTGGTTAAAACCGTTGACGGAATCTCATTCAGAAAGATTTGCAATTGTCTACCTGGCTGTACTCCACTCACAGGTTGTATCATCATTGTCTTGCATTGTGGGACCGCCCGTACCATCTTAGAGTTTCTCACTGTTCCGCCCAAATTCCTGTATAGAAATCGTGATTCATCAGCCGACGACTCCATATTCCAGTCGATCGCCAATTTTTTTTTTCGACAGTCAGCCTTATGGCATTGATTTGAGTAGGATGGACCGGACGAATGAACAATATTTATCAAGGGTTGACATACAACAGACAGAACATATCTAAATTAGAACAGTTCGTGTCCCCTTCACTTCAGGTCCTTGCCAGTTAACTCCTTCCGTTCATTTTCAGTCACAATGTACTGTTCTCCCTAAAAGTCATACCTGACCGTTTAATCGCATGAATTGTGTGAGAACACGCATTCGTCTGACAGGACCATATATAACAAGCACGTAATCCAGTATCTGCGCGTATACAACCTCTCTCCTTTGCGGCTGGACTCAAGTTGGACAGCAATCCAGTAGACAGCCGAATCAAATAACATATCTCATGACTGCCCGAATATGGAGCTGAGCTGCGACTGACTGTCTCAATGATGCATGCGTATGCTCGCAGTTGACTTTATCGATGTGCTCATGTGTGTTTGCGTGCTTTCTAAGGCCGTACCTTTTCATTTATGTCTTCAAGGAGACAGTCGGTCATAACCAAGCATCTGGCAAACAATCACATTGTCCTGTTTCCATGAATTGCACTCAGTTTAGTAGCCGTATGTGGGCCATCGGTGTTTCAATAGAACTTATTGGGATAAAAGAAAACTTCTGTCACAATCCCACTTTAGGGATAATTATCCGATGACCCCAAACTGTATTTTTTTTTGTGCATTTTGATTACACTTTTGTACTCCATACTTCTCTTTGTGAAGGTAATAAATCTCTTCGTGGCTGTTATCATGGATAACTTTGACTACCTCACCCGGGACTGGTCGATTCTCGGACCTCATCATTTGGACGAGTTCGTGACCAAGTGGGCTGATTACGACCCAGAAGCCAAGTAAGTATGTTCGCGTGAACGACTGGTTTCCAAACGTTTTCTTAGGCTTAGCATGGAAGACGGGAATCATACTGTAGCGAAAAGACGTCCAATAAAGCACAATCTTCATTGTCCAACTCGCTGGTTGCCATGCCACGCGCGCACTCGCGTTTATGGACCGAAATTCCGGTCTACAACACCCCAGTTTACGCTCACACGTCGCGTGCATTTCTGCGCGGTTTGTGTGTGTGACCCACGCCTTTTGTCGGGTGGTTTTCCGCCTGCCATTCCGTTGGTGCGATCTCGTTGGGCGATGACCCGTGCTGTCGCTTGTGTTGCCCGCACGCCATCCGCTGGGAGGTTTGACTGTATTTCACGACCGCGCCGGGATATTCCACTGAATGTTGGAACACTCGCACCTTCGGTTTGATAATCCACCACAATAATTCTGACTAACCTTTTATTTCATTTTTCAGATTGTTAATATACATGTCCACTTTTCGACTCACACTCGTAATGCGCTCACAGCTAATGTCACTGTCGTCATCACTTGCACATGTTGTTCTTTGTCCTGGTCCTAAGGGAAGTTTTGGAAAGTGTCCATGTGGTCAATACATGCTACATTATTAGGAGCCATACTAAAGTTGCTCAGGCTACCAGTGTCGTCAGCAATTTGAAGCAAAACACTGTGTGTCTATTACTTTTTTTCATATTCCCTAATCACTGACAGGTGCCTGATTTAATCGTCGATTGACCTTTGTTTTTAGCACTTGTCCGTTATAGTGAGTGGGGCATTGAAATAAAGTGTGCATTGGGGAAAGATAGACGCCAGTAGATGAGGTTTGCTACGCAGACTATGGCGGACGCCGTTCTTGTTCTTTTTGGCAGATGACAGATCGCTACGTTGGATACGAAACTCAGACGATTTCCATTGTGCACTAAGTTTACGAGAAGTAGATGTCTCCAGTTGCTTCGCAGTTATCATTACCTGTTCACAGGCCACTCGGAATCAGTTTACAGTTACATTTGACGAGTCACAACGCATACTTTAGGGCTGGTATCAACCACGTGGACAAGGTCCACATTGCAAACGGCCATTGCAAACGCCATACTGGCGTCAACTAACACTGATCATCACTCCATTTGTACTTATGAACCTAAACGATTACTACGACAGAGGAGTATATAAACTGTGAGAATGTCTAACAGTTTCCTTTGTAAACTGGGCACAACATTAAGTAACACTTTGCCATTGTGGATTTCCATCACCCCAGCAGCTATTCTGATCGTATTTTTGATTAACCGGTCAACTCAGTTGGTGGATTTACCGTCGTTGGCCTCTTTCAAAGCTTCTATGGTACAAGCGATGCCGTGTAAGGTTTCTTACGCTTTGCCTTCGCTACCGAGGTGATCGTAAATGTTTGCGACCGTGTTTGTTTTGGCAAACAACTCTGTAAAGGGGCTCCTTTTGTGCTACATTATGAACTTTACAAACCACTCTTAAATGACGAGATTTAGTGTTACCGTCCCGCTGACAGCAGTGACTCCTTGCAGTGACCATTACAACCAATGAAATTTCAATAGATCGAGCTATTCCTGTTCGGCCACAATTTTGTTCAGTGTTCCCGGTTAGCTTCTGCATTCCTTATGATTGTCCACTGTGCTGGTGTTGAACCGCTTTCTTCTTCAAAGACGGGATACGTGAACTTTTTTGGAATGATTTTTTCTTTGCTCGCCAGCCCTGAAACACTTTATCACGACGACGCATAATGACCCTTATTTCGTTGGTTACAATAACCCACACGAGGTTACTCTGTATGCAGCATCTCAAAGCCCAATCTAGCACTACACTGTTATGGACTTCAACTAAATGTTCAACGGTTCTTAAGAGCCTATAGATCGTACGCACTTCCGTTCTCAAGGAGTTAGATCATCTGGCATACTCTTAAAACGCAGTCGACCACTTTTTTATTCATCTGTTTTGAAAACCCATTTTCTACTGTCTGTATATAACCACCACACGCATTAGGACGTTTGATCCACATTTGTCTCCTTGAGACCTTCTGTTTGATATTCCTTCACCTTCACATCTCATTAGTTTGTCAAAACTGATCCAGCTTAACAAAGTTACAGCTCCAGTCATTTGAGAAATACAGCACGTGATCAATATCCCAGTGATACCTCCAATCGATGTAAGTTTAGCGAATGTGATATTTGGTCCTGTGCCTGCTCTCTGAAAGCACCATACAGAGGCTTGCTAAAAATCGGTGTTCTGGCTCACAACTGTACTCTCAACTATATGCTGTCTATTCCCTTCCTATCGTTTTTAAATTTATGGAGGATATTTCTAACTTATGCTAAAAAACGTGCACCAATGTAGAAGTGCTAATCCTCAGATCCGTCTCCACCAACTAGATAGTTTGACCGTTAGTTTGGCCTTTCGCAAGAAGGCCTGTTATTCTAAGTCAGTTTCTTGTTTTCAATCATTTCGATTAGCTCCTCCATCCTGAAACTGCCATATGCAGTGTGGAAACTACGGAAGTGCCTTTGTTTTTCACTCTCAGTGTCCCTGCATTGACAGCACAAGGAAGATTATTATAGTCAAAAATTTTTTTTTTCTCTGTACAGGGGTCGTGTTCGACATTTAGACGTTGTCACAATGTTGGGCAAAATTAGTCCCCCACTGGGTTTCGGAAGTATGTGCCCTCACACTCGAGCTTGTCACGTGAGTAGAATGATGCATTGTTGTCAGTTGTTTTATCATGTTATGACACCCCCTTGGACACTCGGCCTCGTTTGTATTTTTATCAATTGAACTGCGACATCTTT
>LOND01000775.1:88813-118477 GCA_014220965.1 Paragonimus kellicotti | reverse complement strand
ACATAGGGCTCGACTGAATCACCATATGCGAACGCTCAACCACATTCACTTGTGAATAGTGCTGAGATTGCCTGGTCGTCTCGAAAGGAGACACAGTACAATGCTTCTTTTTAAAAGGAGCTGACTGAAAAATGTATGGGAATGTGACAGCTGCGAGTGAGTGAAGTTCAATTTATGTAGAAACCGAAGACCTTTACTGCTCACCAGAGGTTAAAGTAGTTGAATTTGGAGTCTCTTGAAAGAGACGTTTGAAGTTTTAAAATGGGTGACAGCTATAAGGGAAGACAATCTCCATACAGAACGAGAAAACCCAGCACTCAGAGGGTTTTGGATGCGGATTACGAAGTTCCGAGCAATTTTTTTCTTATGCAGGGTAGTAAACGTCCGGAACGTGCTATCGAGTGTGGTAAGTCCACCAAGTATGTGATTGAATACAAAACTAGGATTGACCGATGTTAGCAAGCTGTATATCCAGATATAATACATGAAAGATTAGAGAACGAAACCGATGGACTTGTATTAGGTTTTTCTTCTATGTTTACTATTTTATTGCCAGGAGTTGTTATTTACTTATCTCTTTCCTTCCTTTCTCTTGCAGATTTAAAATACCTGTTGGTATCGTTTATTTCTTCTGAGCGGTCATACATGTGCTCGCAGTTTAGCTACGGATAAAAACTCGGATTTGTTGGCTAGCACCTTCTGTTACACAGCAACCTTACGTTTAATTGGAATCCGACATGGAGACTAAACAGGTGTCCAATGTGGCAGTTGACCTGTTATCAGATCGACGGGCATCTGTTGGTCCTGCTGTGCCTCGATCTCCTTTGATCAGTGATCAATGACTAAGATACAGGTTGAAGTAAAACACCTATCTGCCTTTACTGTTAAAACAAGGCTAGGCCAAGGAGCTCACAAGTGTAAAATCCTGGACACCGACCGACAACTGCCATTTTCGTTCTGGGAACTGAACTGAATAGTTTAGTTGCCTATTATTGCGCCTTACTTAAGTGATGTGTGCATCATCCTCTTTGAAGCACAAGTTACTATCGTTTTCTAAGCTTTCTCTCTGTTCGGAAGTCTGCTGGGTGTGAAGATCATAAATTGGGAGAAATTTATCATATGCCTATTCGGTCCAATTTGTAATAATTCTTCGTAAACGATCTGACAATCGAAACCGCTGGGATTGCCTATCCATTTCGACAATTTGTCCTACAGTTATGTGGCATTGTGATCTAAGTTTGTTTTGGTATTTTGGATCGTTGACTCAGCGCTACGTGTTTTGTTCAACGTCTTCATATCCCGCCAGTGAACAATTCATCGAGCGTGTTATGACCGGATTGAAACTAACTTTGTTCTGGGCTAAAAAAAATACTGGTGTCAGGGTACACGTGCACGTTACTCATCATCTGGCTACGTAAACAATGTTTACAAATTAAGCGTTTTTGTTAGAAAAACGCGTTCACTTTAAGACTATCAGCGCATGAAGTGAGCAAGTGCAACGAGCGACAAATCTGTGAGCTGTGCCCAGTGTAAGAAAATCGTCTAAATAGCATAATTGTTATCGTATCCTTTGTAGGCGATAGCACACACCCAAAAAACGACTCCATAGTCAAAATTACGAAGTAATGGCCGTGGTATAACAATGCAAGAGGAAATGCCGTTAAGACTGCCCTCTAGGTTCATAATTGTTAATATCAACTAGAATTCAGTTGAACAAAAAGTGTACCAACTGATATACTCTACAGGCATCGTTTAATTCGAAACAGGAATCGGCGAGCAACACGAAATGAGCGCATTTGGAGACTCTTCAAAAGAGACCAAATGTGTTGGTTTCCAGATGGAAAGAGCAAGTTATTCAACCCACTCTTTTACTGTTGGATTTGTTGAAGTTTGATTGGTAAGTTCACCGTTCAGTGTTTGGCGCGATGTCCGAGATTGAATTCGTTGAAAAATGTTTAGTTTGTCTGTAAGAAATCAGTTCTGTTTGTTTTTATTTTGCATTTTGCTGCGTGTACTGAACATGCATGATGATGTCTCTTTTCTTCCTAATTACAACTATCATTGGGAACTCAGTAAAGCAACCTTGTCCGGTAGTATTTAATATATTATCATCCTAATCTATAACAGATTGTTTTAATGAACCCACTTCCCGGACATTTTGCGAGGTCGCTTCTGGAAGCTCCATTTAAGGCGCCTTCTCTGCTAGGTAATCTGAGCATCCGAGTAATTCACATTCAAGATGAGAACAATGTTGCTATAATGTTTGCCAATAGCACAGTACAGATTTCAAATATTTTGATCGTCATTTTCTGACGTTTCCTCGAACTTGGAAAATAGTCTTAGCAACCAGACTGTCTGCATAAACGTTTATGGAATTGTGGATTACGCGCTAGAGCAGATTATCCTAAATCCTCAGAAGCGAGGTGACGGACACGGCGAGGCTCGTTACTGTTGTACTCGTATAACGTGCACACGAAGAAAGCTCTTTGCTGTCGGAATGCGTGAAAGGGAACCGCGATGTAAGCGTCTTCAAACGCGGCGGTTCACCAGTCACATGACACAAATACGAGTAGAGAAACGTGAGGTTTGGTAAGCCACTTTGAAGGTACAGTTAGCCTGCGCAGATAGATGGTCCCAAGTTACTTGGTTACCGGTGAAAAACAACAGCACAGTGAATGTGCCTCTGGTTTGTCTTTTGTCAGAGGAACACTTGTGCGTGTCCTGGTATAACCTTTTATGACGTGAATTCAATTTAATGTGTCATAAGAGGGGATCTCTGATATAACTTCACATTTTCATATTAATCCGACATAGGTGGAATGGAGCCCAAAGTGTAAACGGAAATAAACACGGTGAAATCCTAACATCGCACGAGGGTTTACACTGATTAACATTCTAGTCAAGTCGGATAACCAGAACCTACTGTATGCCATCTAAGCACGCCATGTATATTCTGTGTTAGCCATATCTGTGCACTTCACCAAACCAGTAAGTTGCCGCAACTGTAGTCCCTTTCAAAAAGAAGGTACTAGACTCGAGTTTCGCTCTCATTAGAGCTCGTCAGTAGTGCATATCCTTGCCACTGCCGGGACTAGAACTCCGGCCACGCTTTCATGAGGCAACCGTGTTGACCACCGTACACCACTGACCTCATCACTATTCACCAGTAATAAGGTCGATTTTCTAAAAGTACTCTTCTGCAAGCAAAAAAGATTAGTATAAAATGAAACGAAATATACAACGATTATTTACAAATGAGAGTTAAGACGCTTTAAAGCCGAGGCGATTGCATCATCATACGGTGCGAAAGGAGACAAAATGCTATCAGCTTTGAGAATCAATTTGCACAGGACCTGAGCCAGATTGCCTTCATCAGGTTCGCTGGCGCATATCTGTTTGATTTGTTGCATGCGCAGCTCACAAGTGAAATCAGCATCAAGAAGCCAACGTAGAAGGAAACCGGCTAGAGTACAGGCGTGCAGACCAGTTGCAAAAGCAGGCCATGGCAGCCATGTGGATTGCCAGTGTAACAAATCCAGACCACAAGCGATAAGTGAGTTCACTAACATGCGAGTAGTAGTCTCATCCGACCCGAACGCATCAAACAGACCGGAAATGTGTTCTTCCAACATGCCGGAACTAGCGGCACGGCAGACCTGAGCAAGATGTACGTTAGACTTGTGGCCGAATAATCTGTAGTAGGAAGATGAGTTCAGGGACATAGCAGTGCACAGCACATTGTCACTCTGTAAGATTCGAGATGAAACAGGACCTTCAATTCCACGTAGTCGATGATACAAAACCAAGGCATCCACAGCTGAAAAGAAAAGCCGATGGAGAAGAATAAAAAGATACGTACAAGCAAAATAACATTCGTGTCACGCAGAAAATCAAACTAAGTGATTCTGACAAACATCTGATATTAGGATTACATACGTGGGAACTATTTCACCCACAATTCGAAAATCACAAAAGCGCACGCACATATACACACATCTAGTTTTGCGCAGTAACGAGAGTACAATGACGGAGACTACTCTTGATCATGACAGCAGTCCATAAAGTAACAGATCAGTAAATGAATGTAAGTGTACGAAACAAATAAGGAAACAAAGAAAAGCGGAAAATCATGAACGGGAAATAATTCTGCGTATGTGGACTTGCCAAAGAATGCGGCATACTGTCACGTCACAGTGCTTCCAACCAACGGTATGGATGGTCGCGAACTCCTCAACCCTAAGTCAACGGTATCAACTAACCTTGCTCAGTGGGACGGCCAAGGATTTCGCAACCTATGATTACGTCATCGTCTGGTGCCTTGCGGTTTCTTTCAACCATAAGCAGCCACACTGAACAATATGCGTTGCAGTGGGCGTTCCACCAATATACGAAATAAGTAACTCAATCAGTGTGGACCGAATTTTCATTAGGTCGGTCATCAGTGGAGGACATGCTTATTTCCTAAATGCACGTCAGTGAACAGTCGCGTGGTACGTCCAACCAGCTTATTTAATGTAGGCTAGCTGGAGAAGACAATGGTGGTATAAAACCGAGGGCGTGTACGCATCTTCCGCTCGGATGGGCGATGCTACTGGTCCGCAGGATAGAATCGAACAAACCCACGCACTATAAACCTTCCATTTAAACAAAAAATCAGTTTTCGACACCATACATTACAAAGATAGGCGAAGGCACACAACACATTCATCATCCTCATGGACACACTGTCAGTAATCCCATAAACTGATGGAATGACACAACCCACGCAGGTAAAACGATCCAGATTATCACACGGACAGCGTATAACAATAAAAATGTGGTAAAAAAAATGTACAGTGAAGTATGACGCACGCCGGCAAAAACTGTGACAAATGAAGCACCAGATAACCCTTGGCACGGGATATTATACGAAACAAACAGTAAAACTGTGGACATTTTAAACTCGATTGTTTGAATCCATACGCGGAGGTTTTAACGAACCAAATCACATCCCTTCCCTTACAATTGATGACTAATTAAGAAACCGTGTAGACCTTTGGTGGTGATGATGATATGTATACATTTCTGGTGTTTTAATCAGTACAGGCGCGTTGTGGTACAAAACACACTGTGCATGAAGGGGCTATTATAGTAAGTGATGATTCGGTAAAGTTCGAGCGCCACACCGATAAAGAAACATACGGAACCCACCGGTTTTTGATTAATAAGACGTATAAACGGTAATAAACTGAGTCGTCCATAGCTATCGGTAATTCAATAGGGTTTATATGTTAGTTGGGCAGCAAGCAATCTGGAATCTCGTTTTAGATGAACTGAGTGAAACCCTTTCGTGGCCGTGTAACATAATCATGTTTTGGTACCGTCAAAAGATGGTAACCCTTGTAAAAAAACCGAACTAACAGCGAGTACTCCAACACCTTCTGATAGTACAACCGCTCGCTGTAGGTGAGTGCTTGCTCGCGGAACACGATGACCTACTTCGCCTTTAACCGCGATTTAACTCCCCATTTACCTTCTCCGGTAGCTTTCATTTAACCGTCCTGGTTACAAAGAGCAGTAAATACACTGAAAAAGTAAGTACGAGTTCGAGCGAGGAAACAATTGTCTGATGGAGGAGCTAAAGCTTACTAATGCTAGCTAATCCTGCATAAACCGGCCCTATTCCTTGAATGGCTCAATTTGGTTCGTACGTTGTCTGCAGAAAAACTATGAAATACAACGCTGTCCATCAATTCAACATTGGGCGGCTTTCCCGTAGGATACTCGGAACATCTGAATGTCCCTACCAGGATGTTATGCACAACGTAATCGAGTAGGAGGATCGGACACTTTTGATGGACGCCACTGGAACAGATTACGTACATTGTTTCAAAACAAAACATTAACCGAAGTGCGCGACAGCGTGGAGAAGATTCTGATACGGTTAGTGATAGATCATTAACAAATGTACACAAATTTCTTCAGAGTACAAAGAATGTACAAGAACCGAAATAAACAAAAGAAGCACGCAACAATGTTCACAGCAAACTGTAAACGAAGACCATGAAATATGGAACACGGAAACGGTACTCACTGTTTTCAGACTTTTGTTGGAATGCTGACAACTGCGCAGTGATCTGCCGGATTTGCTGCTCGTCAAAACGCGTACGACAAATGCAGCACTCGCGCACTTCAACAGAAGACGACGGAGGAATATGACATAAAACGCTAGATGTTGCCGTGGCAGCCGGTGGTTGTGGAAGAGACAAAACCGGTCGTAAATTTGACCCGGTCGGGCAACAAATCAGTGCGGTGATCTTCTCGTCCTGGCAATGAGTCAAAGAGAATAAAAGTTTGAGTGAAAGCGGATAGATAACGATGGTCGATTGTGCACCCGGTTAATGCATGAAACAAAAGTGTACTGCCCCATAAAAACGCCTTCCATGAAAGTTGAAATACCAACTGACGAATCACAACGGGTTTTCCTATAAAAGGAACAAAACAGATCAGTAGTGCGTTGTAACACCTCACCATACCGTAGACGAGCCCGGATAACAAGTCCGTGGCTTATCAACACATGCAAAGAGTAAGCTGTTGGAATGTTCATTGACTTCCCATCCCAACCAGTCTCATACAAACTCAATTTGCTTTAGTTTCGGCAAGCCAGTCGGCTAGGACAGTGCTTCTACGGTGTGCTTTTTCACGAACTCATGGACCTATGGTGAGGCAGCGACTCATCAAAACATTCCACTCGTATGCCCCAATGAACAGTGATAAACGGGTGTGTTTGTACGAATGACGACAGATACAAGCGTCTACAGTACTAACCAGCACATCAAAATCACGTTTGTTTAACTAATGCACTCACTTTCACAGTTTACAGCCTATCACCCATTGAATCTCCGTGAAGAAAACCTCATCGCCCTTCCAAGTCAACAGGCATTATGCGAACAATGAAATCAGGCCAGTGACAACTAAATGAAACAGCTAATATAATTGGATACAGAGCCATATATCGATTCAACGGTCAGCCGACGGATGAATGTACTACAATCTATCACCATCAGGCTGAAAGTCACTCAGAAACAAACTTAAATTCTATATTTAGAAAGGCTGAAGTGTCTTTCTGTCTCCCCTTCCGTTTACTTTCCTACTACCGCCCCAAGGACCATAACATCCAATCTGGGAAACGATTACATAGAGAGTTCTGCTCAAATGCGTAACTTACGAGAATAGTTAGCTTTGTTGCGTTCCTCTGAACATGCACAGAAGTTTATCGTTTTATACTCGAAACTGAGATATATCGATCCAAATGTTCTGATTCTATTACCGTGTTAGTCAAGCACAGACATGTATTGTTCACAAAAACTGCAGTTTGATTAGCGACGGAGCCATACGCAGATGACTTTCCTCGAACAGCCCACATACGTTGTTTTTGTGAACAAGTGATGCTGGATCATAAACATCACGGGTCTATCGGGACCAACCGTGTGTTCTGGTCTTCTTTTAATCATTTGCTGTTGAACTATTCACTCGTTCAATACCCTCGATACGTTGAACATCAGAGGTCGTTTTCTCACAACTCAAATGTTCGTGGTCTTATTAAATAATGTTCGGTGCAGTAAGCGCTCAGCTGGCATGTAGAGTATACCTGACCCAGCCATCACACGTCGTGTAATCTGATTGATCAATTGATTGTGTATGGTGAGCGTTTCGAAATATGCACTGTTGAACGACCGGGCAGTTTAGGCAATCACGCCACCTGATGCAGAATAAATGGCACAGACAACGTGGTCCGTTGACACCTTCATTGCTAACGTTTATCAACTATAGAGCAAAACAGAACGTAGACTTGGATGTCTAAGAAAGCTCCACCCCATTTTCGAAATAGGTTGGCGAAAGCACTATAAATTTTCGCGCCAATGGTGCGAAAAATCGTTTTTATCACGTTCTTCTCAACTTATTGCCGATTGGTCAATTGATCTTGTACTGAACTAATTTTTACGACACAGATCAAGGTTACAGCTGTCATACTATATGGTTGAGGAATCTGGTCTATAAGGATGATTGTCTATTTTGGACGATCGTGGTCTGCCCACAAGCATCCAAATAACACAAAGTAAACAACGAGACTACACAACAAAAGGACTTCGACAACAGCAATCTCAAAGGTTTTATATCTGTCGTACAGTCATTCACAGTCATCTGCAAACATTGCTCAGTTACACCAAGTCGAACAAAATAAGCCGACTGTGTGTTCGGCCGCATGCACAACCCGTCTGGTTCCGACAGTGGCTGTAAACAACTGACCCTCAACTAGCCTAGTCGTGTAATATCTCACGTCAAGAAGACGGTGTATGCAGTCGTCTATACATGCTTAGTGTCGTGCGAGAGCTTCTCCACCCCCAAATTGAAACATACGGTACTACGAGGTTTCGTCGTTAAATTCGTTGAACTGAATGGTTTTCCTCATACAACACTCCAGAGTTTGAATTAAAGAACCTCTTTTAGAGTGGGGTGGGGTAAATCAACACAGTTTTCCTGGCTTAGCATCGATACATAATGTAAAAACTCACGTCGACTTAGCGCATCACCCCGGTTAGAGACTCAACGATTCGCAAAAGGTGGTTAGACACATAGCAGGATACAGCACGTAATTTGACAGGAGCCTGTTACTTCTTTAGTTGTTTGACAATGAGTAAGTCATGAGGCGCACGCATGATTTGATTTCCAAATAGACTTACTCGTTCTACATCCAAGCAGAGGGGACATTCACAGTGGAAAAAATAGCGACTCTGCAGTTCCGAACGTCTTTGCGCAGTGCTGGCTAACTGGTCCACATAATTTATTCTAGCCTGATAGAAGCAAAGTAGAAAAAAACAAGCAAGTGAACTGCACGCGAAGGCTGACAGAAATTCCTTAATGTAAACACAGAATGACTGGTCAAGACGGGACGATAAAACTTGAAGGTCAAAAGTACTCCCACCTAGATGAACTATTCGGATACCCCATTTTGAACTCTCTAAATGGAGTGCACGAAACCAGTGAATATTTACACACGGATTGGGGATCGAAGTCCGGCCCTTGTGATTACGAGACGAGGGTGTTGACATAACAGTACACATGATGAAGTAGAAGGCAAGATTCTAGCTTTAGCATCATTAAGTGTTCGGTACTATGTGTCATACAAGATCATATACTAATTGGGCCCAAACAGAAACAGTCTCGGCAACCGAGTTCGAACGCGCAGATACATGAGCTCATGGGACAGAATCATCACATCTAACAGTTCAGCCACAATTGTTTATGAGTAATGTTCTGGTAGGTAATATAAGGTGAAATTAATCAGAAACGAATTCTCATCGTCCATGATTGGAAGAGCGCCGAAACTGTGTAGCACTAGCAAAACGCAAGTCGAGGTGGATTTTCTAATGCAAAAAGGCTATATTATGGGATTTATCCATAACGCTGACATCGGTGAGACGCCAGATTAAGTTACATAGGGATCCCACAACAAAATCGGTCTCTAGAAACTTCAAACAAGCAGATAAGACGATCTAATTTGCGGCTCGTGGTATTACATAGGAAGGACTCTGGGAAAGGCAGGACGAAGAGTGGAACTCAACAGCTGGGCAGTCGTAGAGAACAGAATTATGTGAGAGCTCTCGTCACCGTGCCTCTCCTCAATGATAAACTATCCCGCCTGACCGTATTCAACTATTTGGCTGTGCTAAGTATCATCACTGGTCACGATATAAAGCATGTAGATTATGTGAATACCATACTGCTCGACTGAACAGACATGAACGAAAACGAATCGAGAGCAATCGTAGCCAACCTGACTGAACCAATTAGCTCTATTAAAACGACGTCTTTTTAATGATTTGCAGAAGGCATAACGATCACTAAAAAAAAACAACGTTTCAAGTATTGATCTCTGTCAAGGTCATTTGTAGACAAAGGCATGACAGCAACTTCTACACCTGGTTCATACGAATACTGAACCCTATCCTCTTGCATGCAACCAATAGAGCTCACGGGCTCATAAACATTCCTATTAACTCAAATCAGAATATCCTCATTTGATAAATTCCTTAACTCATCTGAATGACCGTTTTCACTCATACAGTGTGATAAGTAGCTCCACGATGAAATGCAGAAAACAGGCTTTTTTGGATCATTTGGTGGCTTCAGTGGACACGTGAAACAAGCTAGCGTTGGAAACACCAGCATGGTTGAACCTGTTGAACAATGCATTCCACTTAAGACAGATCAGGTGTTACAAACAAACGGCTGGTCAGCAAGGTAAACATCAGCATACACTGTTTGCTCGTTCTGCCTGCTTAGTGACCCAACGAGACTGATCGAGTAACACTAGCAATAGACAAATGGATGGAGTAAAATGGGAGTGAGCTTAACTACAATCACTTTTCGAGATGGTCGTCGGATGAACATTACTCAATCAACTTTAAGTTGGTCAGAGGTGCCAGAGCCCACCTTACAGTACCACTAGTCAAGTAATCGTTAAATTAAACTATCACATGTGTTTGACCATGGAAAGTCAGGGTGCTTGAACGTAAATCCACACACCAAGCAGAACAGAACAAACAAACGGTACGGCCGGTTGTTCGTGTATCCCTGACACGTCGATCGGACGCTTAAGATTTCTCTTTGCTTCGCAGCCAGAGTGGTTCCGATAACTCGACGCATTCGGTACAGCACACAAGTCCTTGTGTCGTGCTGGTGAGTGGGGGCAGTGTACGAACAATGCACATTTTACTGTGCCACGGCGAGCGGGACATAAGATGTTCCCATTTCACAAGCGTTCGGTGTAAAAGTTCACTTCGATAAACAGACGGTTTAAGGGAATGCGCGCTACTTAGTAGGCGAACTGCTAGCCAACCAAAGCTACTGGGTTTGGTAAGAAAATGTGTTAGTTCAGTATACGTATTGGATCGCGTGAGATGAGTTAGAAGCACGTCGTTGATACGGTGACCTGCAGCTCAACTGGCCTCACGGTAGGAATGACATATCCGTTCATGCGCTCGAAAAAAATTAAGACATCGGTTTGATAAAACTTCCATTAAACGAAGCCACCGGATTCAGTGTATCTTAAAAACAACCAATACTAGTCGTCAGATGAAACGAAAAAACTGTAGGACACTTGATTAGCTGGGCAAGTTAGCGAGGTCTCTGATCTGCAGACAGACTACGCTGAGATAGAATGTGAGCATGGCTAACGGTGTGTCACATCGTAACATTCTAGTTAGTGTGTGACCACACAGTCTGATAAACTTTCGACTGAAAATAGTGTGGAAGTGACTGCAATTCGGTGAACATTGGTACACATGTGTTATAAACCCTCGAAAAAATACGCCGGTTCGTCCTCGATATAGTAAGGCGCATGACTGAAATAGGATTCTCCTCCTAGTAATAATTAACACAAGTGTTAGCAACACACATAACAGGTTTGCGATGCATAAAAGACGGAAGAAAATCGGGATTCTTCACGAAGAACCCAAACTGGGAGACGAAAGGTAGCAACAGATGAGGGAGCCACATCAAGAGTACTTCATGAAACTTTTTCAAGTCCCCAAATTAGTATGCAATGACCCAGACGTATTATCGAGTTTCGTTTGATCAATGATGACAGAAAATATATTTTATCCGTGCATGTTGCATTAATTGCAATGTCTCTAGGATGGGGAAGAAGCACTGCGTAGGCATTTTTGCAGCCGATATGTAGAACAAGATGACAATGCACCACAGTATGTTTGATGATAAAAACACGCTTTACCATAACGGTCGCCCGCTAGTGAATACTACTGGAATGCGGAAAATCCTCACCATTTTGAACAAACTCATACAATGTGATTCTAGCTCGACAGTTCGAGCCATCAACTGGTAAGATGGGGTTGTCGACTATATCATTTTGATGGGCTGTAATAGGTGATAAAATTGTGTTTCATCTGACACAAGTCAATCGTATTGCGAACTGTTGTGACCAGTAATGAAGCGCGTTGTTGATGAACTTTCATCAGACATTTGTTACAAAACGTTGACTTTACACGATGGCGGAGCCAGTCTTTTCGTCAAAATCATGACAGACTACTTACTCAACCTTTCCTTCGATCGCTGAATTCGAAGAGATGATCACCCCAATCTCTAACCTCGACTCCGCTTGATTTTTTTCTTTAGAAATGCATGTTACAAATGACATATCGTAAGAACCTAAGCAAGTTAGTAGATAGGAACCAGGAAATTGAACATCAACAATAACAAATAGTTCAAGTATCGTGACGAAGCTGCAGTGTTTCCCATGCTTTACATTTACAAAAGCAGGACAGTCTGATATCCATCACTTTGATTCTGCAACCAAGCGTATTGATCTAGCTGCTTGCAGCATAACGGTAGCTTGCCGCATCAACTTTTAGTTTGACAAGATGCCTCATATGATGGATTACGCTCCAAATCTCCGCAAAACAGCAACACAGAGATTATATCTTCGGTCCATGTTGTTGAGAACCATGTCCCATCATCAGCTCGCTGGAGAATTCGCCGTAAGGTCTAGCTAGCTTCCATTCAGAATCAATATTCTATCCCCGACCGGGTGAAAACTGTGTGTAGAGCCCCAAACCATCAACGTCGGTAATGTGTCATTTGAGTAATTAAACCATGATTGTTTCGAATTAGGTAAAACGATAGGGATCACCGGTAGTCTACTTAATTTTCTTCAACTTGTAAACGAAGTCTCAAATTCGCCGAACATGTACTGCAATAATCGGAGGAATGAATGAGAACAATTGTTCGTCAGGTTCTTTAATGACGAAAGATATCGCGAGAATACCAGCATGCAAGTATCAACTGAACTTCGTTACCTCCATTCAAAACCAGGCTCGCAGAGAAAAGAGCACGGATGCATTTTCTTGACTATCGTTGATGGAAGATTGCAAAAAGTTTGTCAATAGACATCTTCGATTATAAACCATGTTAGTCGTAAGTGTGTACAAAGGAGTTACAGAGCTGAAAGATTTAATTATCATCATCCTGTCGTATCCACCGTTTCTCGCTGTACGTCGACACTAAAACAACTGAGTCATAAGTTTGACAAGTTCTTCAGTGACCAGTATAGAGTGACATCAATGTGCCCGTAATACAACGCGACACAAAGGGAAGACTCGCCGAAATTTGATTGTTCGATCGTTTCAAACCTGACAACGGTCTCCAGTGTCGGGTTAAGGAATGGGCTAGAAAGTCTGCTAACTGATGACGTACAACCAATGACAATCACCCATTGCCTTAAATGACTGTCAATCGATTACTTCAAGTGGTCCGTTCGTTGCACTTTCTATTAAATACGCAATATCATATGCAGACCGTAGAACAGTCATAGAATTTTCAATACAAGAATTTAAGCAATAATCATGGAATTATAAGTGCACTACTGTTGAACCATGTGAATCGTTGAAGAATTCAAAGATACGACTAGAATGTATTAAGGGTAACTGTTTCTTGGTTGTTTTAATGCTAGGATAAGTTATTCACCGCTAGTCTGTTAATACGCAGAATTTTCTGCCGGCCTCGCTGTAGAGTCTGCTGCAAAGTCTAACTGTGGCCTGGTTGAGAACACTTAGGTTCTAAACACAGTGAGTTCATAAAATCGTTTTTACTGCACTTAATTTAATATAACATTCGTGTTTAACCATTATAGACCAATAATTCTGAGGAACAACACAAAGCATGGAGTCCGTTTTGTTACGGTGCAATTCAGGCTTCATTTTAACCACAACCGCACTGAAAAAGTCGAAATTAGTGGCTTACTTAATCAGACGAAGTTTATGCTATACACGAAACATAACAGTAAAGTAACACGATTGCCAATTTTTTCTAATCTATCCTTGTATTAAGTGGAGGAAATAATCCAAACCAATATAGTGGGCCAAAAAAAGGAAACGGATCTGTCTGAGTATTCGTCATTCAAATATCCACTATGTGCCGAAATAAAGCACCAGTTTTGAACTTAGAAAGCAAAGTGGGATAAACACAACAAGATCACAGGACACGCCAATGATCTATACGAGAGTTAGACTCAATGATTCACTACCATTCATGGTGACGCTTACAGATAGTTGAACAAAAAGTATGAACTCAAGAGTCAGTCACTTCATTCGGATAGGGTTTACCAAGCTTAACTCAGCTCAGAATGGCAACGCGAACAGGGTGGTTAGACGTCCCCATTTCACGAGCTTGCGCATGTGTCCCACACGATACCATCAGTCAAGATTAGCAGATATTGCGCCAAAGCAAATTGTCACATGATGAAATGAATAAAGCTGATCGAGAGTAGCCGTATTCACAATCAGCGCCTCCATATCGGTCGCAAATCAGATATCTCGCTGGCTAACTCAGCCGATCACGTTTTACACGTATTCCTCATTCGTTTTTTTCGAAAACAGGGACCGAAATACCATATCCACTGTGAAACCAGTGAGAGTGCAAGCGCTCACTTTGGTACTGTGAGCCACCGAGCGGGTGCAGCATCAGCCAGCTAGGCTTAGCTGGCTACAAGTCCTACTAACAAATGGCGTACATTTTCCTAAGCAACCTATCCGTCAATATGGATGACCTTAGTGATTCCACTCTGGGATTCGTATTGCGCGAGCGTGTGCGCACTGCAGGAAACATTACAGTGTACCGTAGTCCCGATTCAGACTTCCACCTTTAACGACAAACAATTTTGTTGTAGATAGTATTTTTTCATCAAACTACTCACGGAGACCATAAGTAGGATAATTTTAAAATCAAATGTACGTTAATATTCTATCGAGGGAGAAAGGAAACAGCTGGAGATGGTGGGGCCTCCGTTTCTGAGTAAGTGATCAGACATTGCAAAAGCTTCACAAAACGCCACTTTTGATTACTGGATGATAAAAAAAACTGCATATAATCAAAAGAGCATTGTCCACTGCAAAATGTAAGTTTTACCAAAATTCTTGTGTTCAGAGGTGAAAGTTGGGCTCGGGGTATCAATAGGAACTAACGGGATTGAAAAGGCAAAATCAAACACATTCTCTTGATAACAGTCAACAAGTCTCGATTAAAAAAAATACAATTTGACGAAGCTTCATCATGCTCTTTTGCCACAACGTCTTATAGGTCATGTGGCATAATCGGTCACATCTGCGCCGAACGCTGCGGAAGTACTCAAATCTATAAATGCGACAGTTTGAAATAATCGTGCATTGGGACTGCGATTATGTGATTGATAATTGGTGTTATTAACGCACGACTATCTTGTAGTCCAGGTTTAATAATGCATTATATGCATTTCACTGACAAAGAGCCTGAGACGAAAGCACCTGCCTACGAACACCTTTTCCAGTTTAGGACGTCGTAATAACACGTTAGCGTGTTTCGATAGAAACATTCCGTGACTCGACGTTAGTTTAAAGTGTGCTAAGTTTCCCCGGTAACGCTGTACATCCAGTTAGAATGAACCTCATAGACACAGTGAGGAGTCAGTAAAAACGTTCTGCAAGGACCTACACCGGTAAGCCTTACACCAAAGCCGACCTAGACAACGCTGACCGCACATCACTAAGAAATGCGGCTGTATGTTCTGTTTCGGTAGCACCTCTTCGCTCTACTGTCCTCCGATGTTCCCGCTATTGTGTTCAATTGGCGTTCAGTGATCCAAGTCAGTTAAAAGGTTTGTCAAAGTCAGTCCTCACAGTGGTGGAATTCGAGTGTCACGCTTCCAATTCTAGTTTCTTTTTAATTTTGTCAACGTGATCGACCTCGTTTGGACCATTCTACAATTACACTACAGTACCGGAGGAACTCTCTGGGAGGCCTTACACTGTGGCATACAAAGACGGTATCTGAAACCTTAAAACAAAAGATGGAAAGGATTCTCGACAGCATCAGGCTGTGTATCGAATAAGGAGCCCGAACTCGGAACATCTCTATCTTACCGGTCACGTTATCGATAAACTAGCCCTGATGAACATGGAATCGGACAAGATAATCAAGAAAAAGGGTTGGAGCTAAACGAGATAATGCTGATTAGTCCACCATGCAAACATATCAATAAGTGATTCTTTTTAATTCGGATTCCTCACAAAACAAACGCCGAATGATAGGCAGTGAAATACTGTGGGATGCACGTGGTCATTGCAAGGGGTTGATCAGACAAAAGGAATGAGTTAGGACGTTTGCGACAACATTACTAATAATTGAATTATCAATAAAAAAACGATACCTCGTTTGGAAGAACGGCCTTGTTAACTGGGATGCAAATAATATTCCTTCCTTGGAAAATGTACTCCAAATTGGGAAAACACGAATGGTCCAGGCAAACGGCTCTAGGTTACACACAAAGTAAAGTGAGCAACAGGAGGCTATGCACACTTACTTTTTAAAAATCCCCGGCGCTAAATCAGCACCGGTTGCATCTGTGATCATAAAACTATTGATCTGGATCTACGTACACGTAATAAGGAATAAATAAGTAAGTGGTCAATAAATTCGACAGCCTTACCTGACAGTACAATTTAAACAGTTCAGACTCTGAAATCGGCAAACGACAACAGAGGAATTGAGATACTGTTTTCAGAACAACTTCAAATGCGGCCATGAATAAAGGGTCGGAGTTGAAATTCTGAGAATCTGTGCGAAAGAATGTCTAGTATTACGATACCACGACAAAATAAACGTACGAGACATCAAGGAGTCGATGGAAGTCCGCTGTTCGCTATCCTATGCAAACGAAGGGATATTCTGATCATGTTTGTATGACGGATTACTGTGATAGACATGAGTCTAATAAGCAGACGAATTTGAGCCGTTGGCAAACGCTGTACAGATTGGTATTGTTTACATTCCACTTTGTGTAACTTCCACATGGCCTTCTGGCAAGTCCGATTGCAATAGCGCATTCGGCCGCAAGACACACATATGTTAAGACTGGACGATTCACGTAAACAATTGTCGCAAACTGTGTGTAATCTGGATGATATTATTGCATGCGCTATGGAAGACTCGCGTAGAAAAGGCTTCGGTGATGACATTTCGACTGAAACGAAACACAAGTGGCATAGGAGTTGTGCGTGTGATATAACAAGACCATAGAAATAACCATTGGCTGAAATTCATTCTGGCCATGTTTGATCAGGGAGGGAGTATCGACAACGGTCTGAAGTGGTTGAAGCCTATGTGGCCTTTCGAAGTTCCGTCAAAGTCCAACATTTCTACATGCCTACTTTCAACGTCTTCAATAAGTAATACCGATAGAAACTCGGCGTCACCCTCCCCAGGAGAGCAGCGCATTACATGCATCAGATTTGAATTGTGCATAGCAACATTTGGCTGTCACTTTTTCAAACAAAACGAAGTGAGCTTTGTCATCTGTCATTTGGTTCGGTTATGAGATCGGTCAACCGTGCTATTTTTCTAGAAAAAAATGAGTTTATTTCCGAATCATTATCATCAGTGCAGACAGTAATACATCAGTGGTTCACACTGATGCTTGACTGCCACACAACCAGAAGAAAAAAACTTATATAGGAAGAAAGAAGAAAAAGAGGAGGGGAGGGGAAGTGGACCTAACTACTAAAAATAGCTACGTCTATATTCAAACATACAACATCAAGGCGCCTACACCTTGCAAACAAACAACCGAGCTGTAAGTGAAAGTAAGGCGTCATCAGCAAGACAGCTTCCTTACGGCTTTCACTGCCCCGCATCATTAAGTGCACTCACTTCACAGACAACTCGGCCAAACAACGACAACATTCACGCCACTGAGCTCGATTAGCCGCCATCTCACCTAACGTCTCAAGCCACCGACTCTGTGAGTCGCGAGGGCCCCAGCCCGGGAGACGAACCCGACCTACAGTGACCAACCCCTTCGTAAACGATTTCATTTGTCTACGCCAGGTCATCATCTGTCCACCTCGCACCTTGCGCCAGTCGGCCGCAGCGTCGGCAAACAGTGCTCGGTGTGGCAAACGACTAGCTGGCATCCTTAGTACATGACCTAACCATCTAAGTCTGTGCAAATGTAGCGACTGAACAAAGAACTCGTTTGACAATCAGTGCCAAACACCCGCTTCCTAACCTCCTCGTTGCTTACTCGCTGGTGCCACCCGATACGAGCGATTGAACGCAGACATCGGTGGTCAAATACCTGAAGACGGTTCACGTCCTCTACCCTGAGCGGCCACGTTTCGCTGCCGTAAAGTAATACAGCCCTCACTGTTGTCTGATATACGCGACCTTAAGCTTCAGAGAAATACCTCTCTGTCGCCATAGGTGTCTCAGATTAGCGAACACCGCCCTAGCCTTGGAAATACGCGCTTCTATTTCATTCCCTACACCTCCGCCGCCGTCGCTGATGCAGCTTCCCAGGTATACAAACCGGTCAACAACCTCCATGACTTCATTATCTAACATTAAATCTACGTAATCACAGCAATCTTGCAGAAGCACTTTGCATTTTGAGGCTGCAAAGCGCATTCCGAAGTATTCAGCACCTACTTGGAAAGTGTCAAAACAGACACATTGTCGTTAGCATAATCAAGATCAGTCAGTCTTTCGTCAGGTAGGAGATTCACACCAGCATCATTTGAGTGCCGCAGACAGTCCTCCATTATTTCGTCTATGACAAATTGAACAAAAATGGTGAAAGGGGACAGCCTTGACGTACGCCGCTCCTGGTGCTGAAACTGTCAGACAGTTCACCGTAAACCCTAACCTGAGCTGAAGTATGGGAATAAAGCGCCGACAGTATGTTCACATACTTAGTCGGTACACCCTACGTTTAAGCGACTCTAAAAGTGTAGATCGGTCTACCGAATCAAACGCACCTTTATAGTCGAGGAATACGGCGATTGTTGGCCGGCGGTACACATGAAGGGTAAAAATGTGATCTATACAACCCCGCCCAGGGCGAAACCCTGCCTGTTCTTCCCTAATGTTTACTTCCCGAACTGCAGTGAGTCGACGAAGTATAATTGATGCTAGAACCCTTGAAATGACTGGGGTCAAACTAATCCCTCTATGGTTTTCGCAAGAGCCCCGGGGCTCTTTCTTAAATATGGGAACTATTATCGAGTGACCCAGCACGGAGGGATGGTCTCCGTCGTCCACACAAGTTGAAACAACTGAGTCAATGCCTCTACTAACGCCTCTCACCTTCTTTGAAAAGTGCCGGCACGAGATCATCTGGGCCAGCAGCCCTATTACGATTGAGAGCCGAAAGGCAATTGCGAACCTCAGTCTCAGTGGGTGGTTCCAAATCTACCGACCAGGGTGCTACATCACAAGTTTGTGGGGCAACGCAATAGAAGCAGCAGGCCAACTAAATTGACCCTCAAAGTGTTCCGCCCAACGCTCTAACCTTCTGGACTTATTACAGATTAGTGTACCATCTACCTCGCTGATAGCTTCACTGACCGACGGTCGCCTGGGACCAGTGGCACGGATCAGCTTAAACAGTTTGCCGGTGTTCCCTGAGGCAAAAGCGGTTTCCATTTCCTTAACTTTTTCCACTAACCAAGCCTCACGATCAGCCTTTAGACTACGTTTCAGTTTCCTACGGATATCTCTTCTAGACTTGTTATGTGAACTACCAGGAGGAACCTTCCGTCTGGCTTCTAACAACTCCAGGGATTTCTCTGAAATCCAATGTTTGTTTACCCCATGTACCCCTGTGCCGCATGCTACAGTACCTGCTTTCTGAATGGCCTGTGAGATTTGAGTCCAGCAGCTATTAGGATCTTCGGAGTGAGTACCACTAAGGCAGCTTTCTAAGCTGGTTTGGTAATTATGCCTTACCCGATGGTAAAGCCAGTTTCTCAACAGCTAATCGTTGCTGTCGGTGGGGTCGTTGCCCAGCAAAAGTAAGAACAAAACGACAACGTACCAACGCATGATCTGAATCCAAGCATGTGCTCCAATAAGAACGACAGTCTTGAATGGAACCCCGCCACCTATAACTAACGGCTATGTGGTCTATCTGAGACCAGGCCTGATTCGGAGAAGGCGGGCGCCAAGTATAGCATTGACGTGCACGATGCCTAAAACCAGTACTGGCTAAAAATAGTTTCATGCACAGCTGCAACAATCGCCCACCATTATCTGATCGATGTGATGCTATCCCAAACCTACCACCTAAACGAGATTCGGCTTCACCAAGGCGACCGACCTGGGCATTCATATCTCCGGCCAGAACGACTATATCAGAGCCACGTGTCGACCGAAGGAGAGTGGCCAGATCCGAGTAAAATGCGTCCTTGACGCCGATGTCACTACAGTCAGTAGGAGCATAAGCAGACACAATGAATAAATTTCTGAAAGTCTTGCGTCTAGAGCTGGTTTTAACAGAACCTGCCAAGCGGACGGCACAAAGTCTACTGTTAACAGGAATCCAATCTACTAATGCGGCTGCGGCCGTCGTGCTGAGGACTATACCTACTCCAGCCTGACCTGTAACGGCGGCTGTGGAGTCACCCGAAGTGTATAACCAGTATCGGGTAGACAATGCGGGTGCTACTTATTTGCACTGATTACTGTCCTCGGTTCCGAAAGTACCACATAACAGCGAAATTCCGTACACGTCATTTTGAAATATTAAGAACCGCGAATGAACGCGTTGAAATATATTACAGGTTTTACAAGTTCAAAATGCACACGGCAATGATAGAGATCGAAATGCTATTTTCATCTACTACATCAATCATTTTAAGATTAAATCTCACCCAAAATAGATGGCCGTCAACCAGCCAGCGTCTGTCCCAATGACCTCCAAACGGTGAAAGTCATGTGATGGCTGAGTGCTTACCAAATGGAGATGTGGCCGAACACCTGATGCACTGAAGTTGATAATCACTGAGAACCCAAACGACATAAGAAACCCCGAACGTGTAGCTCCCGTTAGAATGAGCGGCCATGGGCTGATACTGGAGGTCAAGAGCTCGACAGCTATTTATAAATGGCCTTCGATATACGAGAAACTGAAATGTTACTTCTTATCCGTTAAATGACTTTAAGATTGAATCTCATTTAAAACAGATAGCCCCCCAACCTGATAGCGTCCGACTCAAATAACCTACAAGTCATATGGGCCACGTCTTGGTTGGGTTACATTAATTGAAAATCTACGTCTACGTAACAGGAATGCAGGAGTGTAAAAACAAACACGTTTAGTACGACAGAAGAGTAGGAGAGTGAGGACCCAGGCTATTAGTACCAGGGTAATCAAGATATTCACTTTTCTTGAAGACTCAGATTTTCATACAAAGTGAAGACGACAGGCATCACAAATAAAGTTTGGGATATCGCCAGCTGGAATGACCACAAACTGACTCTGTTCCGGTTCAACACTCAGATACAATATTTTTCCATCAACCTGTCCTGCCACCCTGACCTATCCGGTCAACTTGACGTGGTGGTCAGGCTTGCGCATTGTTTCGATTCGGAGGGCTTCGGTTATACCAGGTA
This sequence comes from Paragonimus kellicotti, assembly GCA_014220965.1. Lineage (NCBI taxonomy): Eukaryota > Metazoa > Platyhelminthes > Trematoda > Plagiorchiida > Troglotrematidae > Paragonimus > Paragonimus kellicotti. The sequence goes on along the minus strand of LOND01000775.1, from coordinate 96,997 downwards.
TGAATCAATGGGAAAGTCAGACAAGCAGTTACACTCACAGGATTGTATGTTGCACCACTGACCGCGTAGGAGTGCTTAGGTAGTGAGGCACGATCATATGGACATACAGCAGAACTATTTTTGTAGTCCGTCATTGCTGTCTTCAGATTAAAAACGAAGAGGGTTATAAAAGGTACCCTCAAACGAAGAGCACTCCGATCGCCCAACGGTTGACCGTGACCGCCGGCGTATTATCCAATACGGTCGAAAAACATCTATCACCCAAAAGCCCGATGTAGCTTTGAGTACATCCACTGCGCGCAGCAGTGCTCAGAATCAGACATCAATGTCTTATTCACTGCGCCCTCGGGCTAGGCAAGCCCCTCACTGCCAAGTGAGTCAGACTTTTGAGTCATTGGCTCCGGGTAGGGTCCCCAAGAAAACCCTACCTCCAGTTGCTGCACAGGTCACACTTTTGAGTCACGAGCTCCAGATGGGGTCCCTCAAGTCAACCCCCTTCCGCGGCATAAACGACCGGGAAGTATCAGAAGTTATCGTTCTCCCGACAGTGACATTATTCATCTATTGCGACATTCCCTCCCTATTTTACCTCCTAATTTTTCTGTGTTCCATGTGTCTTCGGGTGATAATTGTTTTCTAAAGCCAAGACAACCGGTAAACATTGGCGCCTTCAATGTCCGCACTCTCCGACAAGTCGGTCAGCAAGCTGCTCTGGCAAGTACTCTCTCAAGTCTGGAACTTGATACATGCTATATGCCTATGCCCAAGGCGCGAGTCTACGATTCTAGTACTGTTATTCACTTGAGCTCACCTCTGGGTAATTGTCGATCCAAACGCTTACCTTTCGAGGTCACTGGTAACGCCGGAACCAAATATTGTGGTCAAGCTGAAATGAGAACTGCATGAGTTCAAGAGCAGAGCAATGTTTGCTAGAGTGGATTCCAGTGAACAGTCGCTTATACGCTATCAGACTCAACACATCGGTTAGACTTTTCAAAGATGGTGGCAAATGATTGCTGTCTGAACTGACCACACTTTTCCGTTCCATATGAGAGACTGAAGAAGTGCCTCATGAAAGGCGCGCACCAGCAGTTACTCCCATTTTAAAAAAAGACAGCAGAACCTCGGGTGATAACTACAAAGGTACTTTCCTTATCGTTATTTCATCCAAGCTCCTCATGGGTCTCATATCGCGGTGAATTCTGAGACACAGACAGAACAATGCAAGAGAAAAACAGACAGGTATCGGACCGAGTCACCGGTGTACCGATCATATCCTCACTTTTGTGGCAGACGCTGGGGCATCAATATTCCATTTCTCAGTCAATCCTCGTGCCAGTTTTGACCAAAAGACTGTTTTGACTTGGTTGCCCGTTAGGCTTTTTAGGATTGTCTTTACCACAGAGGGATCTCAGTGAAGTACATCAATTTATCGAAGTCGCATTGCCGCCCTTGGCGAAGAGTGCGCACTTATGGGCAACTATCTCAAGCGCTCTCCATCTCGAATGGAGTTCGAGAGGGATGTCCGAACTCTCGTCCTTTTTCACATTTGTGATGGACAATATTCTGGAAGGAACACTCAGAGCTTCCGAGGATCTCGGAGTGGACACCAACTAATTACATATCTGTTTCCGTGCACGAGTATATTGCCAAGTGCTCCACATTCGAACTAGCTATATCGACTTTCAGAGCAATCTACGAAAACTTCTCCCGTCATTTCATAGCTACGTGCAAGCAAGGGAGTGAACTGTCCCTCGACGTAAACCTTCAGAAATTGACATTATTGGCGAAAGATTGCAACTTCAAATCCATCTCTGCTGAAGGATACCGTGAGGCCACTATCAGGGAAGCCTTCATCAATGGCCTGCGGTGTAACAGCATAAGTCAGCGACCAGTAGAAAACAAATTTCTTGATTTTGAAACAGCACATAACCAAGTTGGCACTTTAGAAATGGTCAATCACAAATATAACATGTCGACTCTTCCAGTTTTACAGAGTCTACTGAGGAATCTACGCGGTTCCATGATTCTGCATATTCTCCGGTGCAATCTGGAAATAGTATCTCCGCTGCTGGAAGTAGTAAGTGCTATTTCTGTAGTAATGGTAGGCATCCTTGAGTTCATTGTTCGGCAAAAGATTCCATCTGCAAGTGTTGTGAGAAGGGTCATTTCCAAAGGTCTACTGTTTTAAAACACTCAAAACAAGTAAGGCTACTAATAAATCCTCTACTCCTCTCGATGGCTGTTACAGCGGCATCCAATTGTTTGACTGATGTAATTATGGATACCGAAAGTACGGAGAGCTACCTATCTACTGTGGTAGTGAGAAGAAAAACGGCAAGTGGAAAGACCCTCACTATGGCTTCTACCCGCCTGTCAAGTCACACTTAGGGCCATTGCTTTGTGAACATCTAGTATACGAATCATTTCTATCTTAAACCGTATGTCCCCTCGACCTCCGCATAGACGTTTTGTTGGGACACGACTTCCTCAAGTTACATTCAAAGGTTGTAATACCCTTCCATTGTGACAACCCCCGTTTTCGCTGTGGCCTGTCAGCCACTCAGGTCGAAGCACCTTCTTTACTTGGAAATCTCATGCCTAACTGGAAACCGATCGCAACAAAATCCCGACGGCATTTACGGAACGACGAAAGTTTCATCAGACCGGAGGTTCAAAGACTGCTGAAATACAAAATACTTGAGCCGCCCGTATCGCCGTGGAGCGCTCAAGTGTGGTTACTACGAAGGATAGCCATAAAAAAGATGGTTACTGACTACAACCGAACCATCAACCGACACACTTCTCTGAATGTCTATGTGATACCGAGACTCAATGACACGCTCGAGAAAATACCGAATTATGTGTGTAAAGTGCACTCGACTTGCACATATCACCAAGTGCCAATCTCGAAAAAAAGAGAGAACGTACGCTGCTTTTGGAACGTGTGGAAACATATCAGTTTTGTCGTATCCCCTTCTGAACAACCAACGGTATCAGCCTTTCAACGGGTAATCGATAGTATCACCGAAAAAACAACTGGTAGCTTTTTCGCGTATGTCGATAACATCACAGTACGCAGAAGAGAAGAAAATTCACGACCAAACCCAGGCTAAATCCACTGAAGTCTCCTGGAAGTACGAAATTACCTTTAATGAAGACAAAAGTGTTGCTTGCCTGTTATTATCAGTGGATTTCCCACTTCCCGGATAAAATTAGTCCGCTCGTAAAAACCAAAATATTCCCGCTACCGAAAGTTGTCTTTTGCTTCAAACTGTTAAAGGAAGAATTGGGGAAAACCATTGTCACGACGGTTGATCGCATCGTCCGGCTAGTCACTGAGACAGCCACTTCCGATTTCATGATAGGCGCCAGCCCTACTCAAAATGGAAGACCAGTTGCTTTCTTCCCCAGAACCTTTGCTCAAAATGGGTAACGGCATTCAACCCATTGATAACTGATCAATAAACCATGCAAGCCAACTCAAAAACGATAAAATTCAAAGAAGATCGAACCTTCACTATACAGCTCCGATGTTGAGTATCGTCGTAGGAACCAAAATCGTGTAACCGAAGCATTATCTCGTAGCCATTGCTGTACATTGTTGAACACTGTCTCTCGAAGAATTCCACCATTATTTGCCATCCGAACGTCAATCGTTTCATTGTGTACGTTCGAAAAATTAGAAGTTCTCTGTTGAGCAAGTAAAATTAATGACTTCAGATTGTGCAGAACCTGAGCTCAGAATTTATAAACTACCTGGTATGAACTTAATCAAGGCAACCCAGAAGTTTGAACGGCTCAGTATCGACCTCAAGGGACTTCTTCCTTCAACCATTCCTAATAAATATCTTTTCACCGTGATAGACGAATATTCCAGATTTTCGTTTGCCTTTGTTTGTACCGACATGACATCTTATGTGGCGATTAAGTGCTTCTGTCAGCTGTTCTCATTTTCTGATATGCCATCTTATGTACATTCAAACCGAAGCTCCTCTTCTACATCTGAGCAGTTGAGTCAGTTCCTACACAGGGACAGTCACCAGCAGAACTACCGCCAACAGCCCTCAAGCTAGTGGACAGAGTAAAAGACTGAATGGGACCTTATGGAAAACAGTTACGCCTGCAACAAATAAAAGCTTGCCCACGGCAATTAAGAAACAGTCTTCCACGAAGCCTTGCATTCCTTTTGTTCCCTTTTTGCACGCCACAACTAAGGCTACACCACACGAACGGTTGTTTTCCCAAAAAGGCGGTAAACTCCGCTCAGGCGTGTCACTACCAACATGGCCTCTTTACCCAGGGCCAGAGCTCTTGCGGCGAAACGTGTGATTATCAAAATACCATCCCGGGTACCCGGGTAAGCGGGTGGAGTGGCTCAACACCACCTGGCGCGTCCCCGGCCGTGGATTGGGGAACGGCTTTTCACGTGGGGGCTAAATGCGAAATAAGCGGGGTTTTCCTGGCAAGTAGGCAGTCACGGACAATGAGAGGTAGTACTACCAAGGCGCGGTGGATTTATGGTTGGCAGCCGGGTCTCCTATAAAATGCCACATAAGCTCTTTGACGGTACTGAGGCCACAAAAGAGTTTTAGATGTTAAAATGGGAGTACATGGGTTCTCGGACAACATGCCATCCGTCTGGCGCATTGACATTTCCAATCTCCGCCAACCATGGAAAACCCCCGAGGAAGGCGTACGAATCACCTCGGTGATCACCGGCTCCAACGGGTACGTAAGGTGTGCCGGGTACCTTGAATGGCTGGACCCCATTCGAAGGGCGTATGAACCAATTTGGTCACCGACCCTCGGCAACAGGAAGGCATGCGTCTCAACAGCCCTGTCGATCTTGGACTCCCTGGCTAGGATGATCAACCGTATCAGACCCATCTTCGTAGGTGAATCCTCGAACCACTGCGCTGCTTCTGTCGCAACCTCCTGCAGGGTACATTGGACGCCTCTAATGGATGGATTCCATCTGAAGGGCGTATGAACCGAACCACTACCGGTCACCAACTCCCAACGGACTTCGAACTCCGTGCTTTGCTTCGCTGCTATGTGGATCAGGTTCTTTTTGAACCAAAGGCTCCAGATGGGTTTCCTCAAGTCAACCCTCTTCTTCAGCCTGGGCAACCGAGAAGTATTCTGTCCTCAAAAATATAAACTCAAACTTATATTGCTTATAAATTTTGCCATACCTTTTTATCACAAATCTTTGACCGAGGTTTCGGCGGGCGGCTTTGCTCCCATGCTGAGTTTTTTCGCACAAAACCAATTTATCTCCTTTCCTACTCTTTTTTTAAACAACCTTTTACTTGGCGACCCTACCAAAGAGTTTTTTCACACGTATCACTGACTTACCTCCTTTGCCGCTCGCGACGAAAGTCGTAGTCAGAATAATAGTTCCAAACACCACGGTTTCTTTCCCTGAAGAACACAAGCACCTACTCGCCCCTGAGCAACATTTGAACTTGTCACCTTGAGTGTTTCAACATTTGTGAAAGTAGACCAGCAGGCGGCTGTTACACGTATTTTGGAGACCCTCACCATCGATATCTGTTGTCTTGCTGAAACACGGTTTCAGGATTCTAGCTCAGTACAAGTTCAATCTCCGTCAACCGCTTCACTGTGCACGCACAATATGCGCTTGTCTGGAGACCCTTGCGGCTCAAGCCACTGGTCAAAATGGTGCTGCAAATGCCCTAAGCTCATGTGCAGGAAAGGCACTGTTTGGTTAAATACTCAACAGCTGTCTTTGTGCTGTCAGACTCGAAGGTATGGTTAGAGCACCGAGAGGTGCCCATCAAAAACGCTGTTTGTTTGTTGTTGTGGCATATGTTCCCGCAGACTGTAGCCCAGACGCAGTCAAGGATTATTTTATCCCCAGTTCACTAATCTTCTACACACCGCCCGGTCCAAAGGACATTGTAGTACTGACTGGAGACTTGAAAGATCAAGTGGGCCCGCACTTTTACGATACTCATCAGACAGACAACGATGGAAGTTTGTTGCAGCTTTGCGTCTGTTTCTGGCCAGCAACAATTTTCGACGTTCTAGGTGTTAATGAGCAACCTGGCGACCTCCATGGCCGAGTCAATCGAGGACATAGATTGAACACACGGCCTACAGCTATCGGTCGTGAGGCTGTTTCCAAGATTACAAGTGAATCCGGATTCCGAACATATATTGTTATGTGCCACGTCTGCTTTGCACGTTGTTGGACGGCCACTTCGCCGACAACCACAGTGACGTATCTAAACTAACTGAGGCTACATGCGCTTTACGCTTACCAGTGTGTGCTTGCCTCTAGTCTAGGTTTCCACCTACCAACGACACTGAAGCACACTGAGCATATATAAGGCATGCGATGCACAAACGCAGTATTGCCTCGTGTGGTACTACTACTCTTTCAGCTGCCAACCGCCGAGTATCCATGTGATCACTGAAACTTCCCGACGCTCGTAGAAACTCTGCATCAGTGAAGCTGTTACAAATAACTAGAGTCTGGCTAACATCGTCCTCACTTTCAAAAGGGGCTCATGCATTTCGTATGCAAATCAAAGAGGGGTTAGCTTGATTTCTATCGCGTAAGAGTTGGTCGCAACCATCGTATTTCGTGGGCTAGGCGAAACGCACCAGAAACATATCCGTGAGGAGCAAGCTGGGTTTCGCCCTGGCCGTGGCTGCATTGATCACATCTTCACACTTCGCCAGATGCTTGAACTCCGCCATTCATATAGAAGGCCAACAGTATTGTCTTCCTGGACATCAGAGGGACCCTTCATTCGGTCGACAGAGCTGCGCCCGAAAGGTATGCAAACATTTTGAAAGTAATTTACTGTCTCACCTCGGGCAGGGTTTGAGCCTATGGCATCGCATCTCCGACCCTTCGCGCCTCAAGTGGGGTGTGACAAGGATGTTCAGCTTCCCTCTTCCTATTCAACTTTGCAGCAGACGAGGTCCTAGTGTGCCCTGAAAAACTGCGAATATGGTGTGAATTGCCTCCTAGGCACTCGACTTCGGGGCTGTCCCCTTTCACCACTTTTGTTCAATTTTGTCATAGACGAAATAATGGAGGACTGTCTGCGGCACTCAAATGATGCCGGCGTGGACCTCCTACCTGGTGAAAGACTGACTGATCTTGATTATGCTGACGACAAGGTGTTGCTGTTTGACACTTTCCAAGTAGGTGCTGAATACTTCGGAATGCGCTTTGCAGCCTCAAAATGCAAAGTGCTTCTGCAAGATTGTTGTGATTACGTAGATTTAATGTTAGATAATGAAGTCATGGAGGTTGTTGACCGGTTTGTATACCTGGGAAGCTGCATCAGCGACGGCGGTGGGTGTGGGAATGAAATAGAAGCGCGTATTTCCAAGGCTAGGGCGGTGTTCGCTAATCTGAGACACCTATGGCGACAGAGAGGTATTTCTCTGAAGCTTAAGGGTCGCGTATATCAGACAACAGTGAGGGCTGTATTACTTTACGGCAGCGAAACCTGGCCGCTCAGGGTAGAGGACGTGAACCGTCTTCAGGTATTTGACCACCGATGTCTGCGTTCAATCGCTCGTATCGGGTGGCACCAGCGAGTAAGCAACGAGGAGGTTAGGAAGCGGGTGTTTGGCACTGATTGTCAAACGAGTTCTTTTGTTCAGTCGCTACATTTGCACAGACTTAGATGGTTAGGTCATGTACTAAGGATGCCAGCTAGTCGTTTGCCACACCGAGCACTGTTTGCCGACGCTGCGGCCGACTGGCGCAAGGTGCGAGGTGGACAGATGATGACCTGGCGTAGACAAATGAAATCGTTTACGAAGGGGTTGGTCACTGTAGGTCGGGTTCGTCTCCCGGGCTGGGGCCCTCGCGACTCACAGAGTCGGTGGCTTGAGACGTTAGGTGAGATGGCGGCTAATCGAGCTCAGTGGCGTGAATGTTGTCGTTGTTTGGCCGAGTTGTCTGTACGGTGAGTGCATTTAGGCCATGATGGAGAACAGGTAAATCTAGACTGCCTTGCTGATGACTTACTTTCACTTACAGCTCGGTTGTTTGTTTGCAAGGTGTAGGCGCCTTGATGTTGTATGTTTTGAATATAGACGTAGCTATTTTTAGTAGTTAGGTCCACTTCCCCTCCCCTCCTCTGTTTTCTTCTTTCTTCCTATATAAGTTTTTCTTCTTCGTCTTTATGA
>LOND01000775.1:65937-87095 GCA_014220965.1 Paragonimus kellicotti | reverse complement strand
TCGGAATAGGGTCTGCAGACGACATCGCCCTACTCCGTCACAACGAGACTGGACCTTGACGTGGTGTGACGGCTTGCGCATCTCGATGACCTATTGGGCTAAACTGGACGGTGTGTCACCACACCGATAGAGTCACTCATACCAGGCAGGCCAATGGGTAGAGGTCTGACAAACCAGTCTCCTGGTCCTCCAGGTTGGGGGTTGGAAGAAGGTTGGCATCTTTTTCCGGAAAAAGTACCAGTTCTGGTACATTGCCACCCAACCGCTGCCTTGCGGTACAGGCTTTTGAGCCAAAGGCTTTGGTTGAGAACCCTAATCGTTCTCCTGTCTAGGTCTGGGCGTCCTGGCAGTATCTCAGCCCACACACAACCATGAATATTCACAACAATAAATCCATACTGCATCGGCCGTCTCGCAGTATAAACCGGGTCGCCCTATCTGCTGCATACAGCAGGGTGGATAGGCGAAAACATGCTACTGCTGACCCTCCCCACTGTCCTATCAAATTTAGCTCTCAGGCCCCTCCCGACCTCCATTTCTGATAATTACTCTACAGGTCCCACAACAGATGTAGCTAACTGTAGTAACACTGAGCCGGTAAGTTCCGTCTCTTGCCTTTCAGCTCCTCGTCCCTTGCTTAGACCTAGAACGCGAATTAATATAGGTGCCTTCAACGTTCGCACGCTAAAACAGATAGGTCAGCAAGCGGCTCTCGCACGAACGCTAGACTCGTTGCACGTTGATGTCTGCTGTATCTCGGAGACTAGAATCCATGACAGTAGTCAACGTATGGAACTAACAGCACCCGCATTGTCTACCCGATACTGGTTATACACTTCGGGTGACTCCACAGCCGCCGTTACAGGTCAGGCTGGAGTAGGTATAGTCCTCAGCACGACGGCCGCAGCCGCATTAGTAGATTGGATTCCTGTTAACAGTAGACTTGTGTGCGTGGCAGTAAGCATCAATGTGAACCACTGATGTATTGCTGTCTATGATGATGATGATTAGTTAAAAGCTCACAGGGAGCTCAGGACATCTGACACAGATTAGAGGTTTCAGTTCATCAGTTTGGTATGGCCTACCTATCTACTAAGTGCAGGATGCTGTATCAAGGTTGGCAGGACTCTGCGCCTGCTTTCACTCTTGGGGATGAGCAGTTGATGTACCTTGGGAGCTGTATCAGCGCTGGTGGAATGTCTGATGAGATCACAAATCGCACAGCAAAGGTTCGGATGGCGTTTGCCAACTTACACCACCTGTGGCGTCGGCATGATCTCAGTCCTTCTGTGAAAGGCCGAGTGTATAATGCCACCATAAGGGCAGTCCTATTGTACGGCTCCGAAACCTGGTCATTCGTGTGGAGGATGTTCACAGAGTATCCGTTTTCGACCATCGGTGTCTCCGAAGCATTAGCGGCGTGTGGTGGGAGCACCGTGTCAGCAATGACGAAGTTCGTCGACGTGTCTTCGAGACAGATAAGATCTGCCCACCCTTAAGCATACTAGTCTCGTCTCACAGGTTTCGTTGGCTTGGCCACATTTTACGAATGCCAACTCACCGCCTGTCACATCGTGCCTTGTTTGCGAGTGGTGGGTTAGGCTGGAAGCGGCAGCCCGGTGGTCAGCGCATGATTTGGGTTCGGGGTATAAAAGCGCTCACTGCGAAATTTGCTTCAGTAAGGCGCTCTCAGCCTCCTGGTTGGGGCCCGAAGAACAACTTACACTTTAGGAGTCAATGGCACCCGTGTTGCAAGTCACTGCGTAAGCTGTAATTTTCTTAATCCCTCCACAGTTGTTTTCTTTTCACTACACGTTACTTTTTGTCCCCTCATATTGTGGCACGTCTGCAAATTCCGTGGCCTCATGCTCATGTTCGAATGTCTGACGGAAAGGAAGAGACAGTGCCCCCGCTATCTAGCCTCAACGGGTGACAACTAGATTCAATTTCTAAGTCAAACGATTCAAAGGAGAATTCAGAGTCACCTAACTCTATTGTTCCGGTGACCGATTACGGCACCGGTGATAACGTTGACATATCCCAAGTAATTATAACTAAGATTATCAATAATGCACTTTTATCGATCCCTTTTCCAATTCAGTACAGGCGAACGAGATAAGCCACCCATACTCGCGCTACAACTAAGAACAAGACCTTATGTTTTGAGAAGCGGAGTAGCGACATCTGTTCTTTTCTCAATCTGCATCACCTTTGATCAGCGAACCATAAGACTACGAGGGAGAATGTAGTGAAATGTATTATCTATTCCCCTTCTCTTTCTAGCCTCACGAGATTTATATGACCGTTATTTAAGTATGCTAATCAAGTCGTGTACACCGACTTGAACGTGTCCAGCGCGCGGCTACCAAACTAGTCACGGGCTTGAGAAATGTCGCGTACGAGTCTCGACTTGAAATTCTTGATCTATATCCACTTGAATATCGACGACTCCGCGGTGATTTAATTCTCACACACTTCTTCTTTAGAGTAGGTCTCGTTGAACAGTTCTTCGTCGCACAAATTAATGACGATGGACAAATCAGAAAGCTTTACAAGCACCTTCCTAAAGCAACAGTTCTTTTCTTATAAGGTTATGAACTATTGGAACAGTCTTCCCTCCGATGTCATTAGATGCGAACATTTTGAAGCACTGTTAGATTCTCATTTACTTTGAACAGATTAGCAATCTCACTCTGTTCTTAGTATCTGTCGTAATCCCCAACAGCGGTGTTACACCCTATTGTGATTATTTTTCAGGTCAGCAGAAGCCCGCTTGACATTGAATAAGACAAATCGACTGTGTTCGAGTATTTTGGGTTTTCCGCCTTAAACCCATGTATTAATCGCTAAATCGCATGTTCGCAGGAAAGCTGCCGATCGAGGGAGCAAACTAATTTTTTCTTTGTGACTGACACCACAGGTCCTGGAATCACATTGGAATTAGTCAGTAGAATGTGTGGTCGTGCCGGAGGGCTGCAATGGAGAATGAATGCATGCCTACTATTATACACGCAAGTCTATAGGTAGTTTAATATACATGATTAGATGTGAGCTATTTGACAAACAAACATACACACGTGGTTGTACGTAGGATAGTATGCTGGGGCACAGACGAAGTGCTGGAGTAGCAATCCAGACGAATCTTGAACGCGGCCACTGTCGTGGCACTCACGATATGTTCTGGTAGAGAGTTCCAGGCTTTGCAGACCCGAACCGAGAAGAAACTGTGCCTCAGCTCAAGTCTGCTGTACTGACTCTTTAGTTTCAAGGAATGCCCTCTGAGTGAGCTAGTATCCGCAGAAGTGAGCAGGGATCTACACGGATGGTTAGGGGTCGTTAGTCTCATGAACGCCAAAACTAGACCGCCTCTTTGTCCGCGATATTCGAGGGATAAGTGATTCTGTTCGTGAAGCCGCTCATGGTAGGGTTTTGTACAAAACTCACTAACTGTTTTCGAAGCACGCATGTGAAAAGCTTTCAAAATAATTTTGTCCCTCTGTAAGTGAACAGACCAAACAAGGACCCCCTGCTCGAGGTGAGGACGAATAAAGCTGTTGTACAGGTTATTGAAACATGATGGCCCAAATTTCTCAAACACGCTTCAGAAGATCTAGTGCGCCATTAGCTTTCTTAGTTTTCGTATATCACACGTAACTGAGAAATTGCTGAATCCTTTCTAGACTTCAGCAAGGCTTTCGACAGAGTGCCGCATAACCATTTGCTCACCAAGCTGTTAGCGTACGCTGTCAGCTCGCCTATGATAAATTGGATAGCAGACTTCCTCCGTAGTAGGTCATTCGCTGTTAGGGTCAACCAGCAATTATCTGAATGGCTGCCTGCCCCAAGTGGTGTGCCACAAGGGTCAGTACTCGGGCCCTTGCTGTTTCTGGTTTTCATCAATGATCTATTGGACCAGTTGCAGTCGCCTGTCCTCGTCTTCGCTGATGACATGAAAGTATGGAGGACAATCTCTTCAGACGAGGATAGCGAAATATTGCAACTGGATTTAGATGCGATTTCAACATGGACAGTTCAATGGAACTTGCCTCTGAACCCACAAAAATGCTCCTTCATGCACCTGGGAGATATAAAGGATGTCAAGGCATATCACGTTGGAGGTCACCTGTTGACACAGTGTAATACAGAACGTGACCTGGGGGTGCTGGTGTCAGACACCCTCAAAACGCAGGCTCAAACAACACAAGCCTGCGCTAAAGCTAGGAGAGTTCTTGGGGCTATCCGTCGATCCTTTGCCAAAGTGACCAAGGAGGCCTTTTGCTTACTCTTCTCATCTCATGTTCGTCCGAGACTAGAGTACGGCCACGCCGCAGTGTTCCCCTGTACACAAAGTGAGGTAGCTCAACTTGAAAGAGTGCAGAGGGCAGCCACACGCATGGTTGTTGGGATGAGGGGCCTCTCCTATAACAGACGGCTGGAGTATCTGAACATGTACCCCCAGAGTTACCGGCGACTCCGCGGGGACCTTATTGTGATACGCCGCATTTTGCGAGGTGACATGGGCGAGGAGCTCAGAGCAGATTTTCCCCTCCGCAACGAGCACAGATTTCGGAGCCATCCACTCACGATTCTCAAGCAACGATCGGGGCGAATTCACGCCGTATTCCGACTGTCACGGCGGGCCGTCAATAGCTGGAATGCGCTACCAGCGCAGGTGGTACTAGCACCCAATGATGTGGTTTTCAAGCGGCTCCTAGATGCACATATGATGGCGCGCTGGAAGAAGGAGGATAGTTAACGCCCTCCTTACTCCGGTGCCGAGACGCTCAGTGAAGAGGCTCACACAGTCAGCGACTCCTGCCTTCTATCAATGAACAATATGCAAGCGACTTATGGTAATAACAACAATATAAATTGAACATCACCCACAATTCATCGCAGCTGTCGCATTCCCATAGACTTTCCAGTTGCTTACTTTCAAAAAGACGCACTACTACTCACCAATAACAACGACGTTCCTACTAACGATCGGTGATGAATAACGGGGAAATTTCCCCATACAACCTAATCCACCTCATAGCCGTAGACCAGAGTAGAACGTGAAATTGAAGGTCAGCCAGGACCTGCATGTCAGGTCAAGTCACAGGACTTCAATGGTTCAATGGGTTGTAAACGGAAGTAGGAAGCCGGAGCTTTTGAGAATTCCGTATCTCGATGCGTAGAATCTCAAGGTCCTCAGCAATGGGCTGAAATGGGGAAAAAAGGTGCAGCATCCGAACTAATGCAATATATGTTGGTCAAGGCGAGCCTTGAAAATTGTTACAGAGCTGGCAGAAACAACATGGCTTGGAAGAGCATTCCAAGCCTTGCAAACACGCAATGAGAAAAAGCTGTCTACATTCTAGTCTGCTATGTTGGACCTCTAGTTTTAGGGGGTGGCCCCTCAGTGTCAAGCTATTTCCCCTGTTGAGCATTGGCCGGCAAGGATGATCCGGGGACTTCAATATCAAAAGGTTAATACCAAATCACCTCTAAGCCGACGATATTCTAAAGAGTACATGTTCAAGGATTTTAACCTTTCCTCATACGGCCTGGTTTTCAGACCCCGGACTGCCCTAGTGGCTCGACGTTGCACGGTCTCCAGGAGCAGCTTGTCCTTTTGGAGATGTGGTGGCCAGATCACAGTTCCATTCTCCAGATGCGGTCGAACGAAACTGTTGTATAGAAGCTGGAAACAACTGGGGTTGAACTGGCCGAAAAGACGTTTCAATAACGCCAGGGTGTTGCTAGCCTTTTTGCGTTTGTTTCAGCGTTCGCAGAGCACGAGAGAGTGTGCGAAACAGTGGTCCCTAGGTCCTTCTCGATAAGAACTGTCTGAAGCGGGTACCCGTCGAGGTAATACGTGGTTTTTAGAGAGCTGTGGATGTGCATGACTTTACACTTACCAGCATTAAAGTCGAGTCGGTTCACTCGAGACCAGTTGAATAAAATGTCAAGGTCTCTTTGTAAGATAACAGAATCGTCGGTGGTGTTGACGGCACGCCAAATTTTGACGTCGTCCGCAAACAGTAATAACGGGGAAGTGATTGAGAGTGGAAGATCGTTGATAAATATCAAAAATAGTAGCGGACCAAGAATTGAACCTTGGGGCACTCCACTGAGGCTAGGCCTGCAGGTAGAGAATACGCTATTACGCGCACCCTGTACAGACGGTTAGCAAGATATGACTGAAGCCACTGAAGAAGATTGCCTCGCACCCCATAAAGGGAAAGCTTACCTATCAAAACAGCATGGTCCACGCGGTCAAATGCCTTAGCAAAGTCGAGATATACTACGTCTATTCCATTTCCCTGATCAACTGCTTTGGTCCACTGGTCGGTGGCTATCAGCAGATTTGTAGTACACGAACGACCCTTGCGAAATCCGTGTTGCGCATTGGAGAAAACTCACGAGAGGTGAGGTACTGGTGAAGCGAGTCGTATACAAGCGCCTCTAAAATTTTTGAGACGCTTGATAACAAAGCAATTGGTCTGTAATCACCGGGACAATTACGCCTACCACCCTTGAAAACGGGTGTGATGCTCGCGAGTTTCCAGCTGCTAGGTACTGTTCCCTGGGAAACGGATTGCGTAAACAGTAAGCTGAGTGGTTCAGCAAGCTGTACAGCCGCTTCACGCAACCTTGGGGGGTATACCGTCGAGGCCAGGAGAACTGTCCCTAAGGCACCTGAGTTTCGCCAACACCGCCGTGGAGGATGTATCCACAGTGTAGGTGCCATCTATTTCATTGTCATGATGAACCTGAGGAACTGATGGTGACTGCACAAAAACACTGCTGTAAAACTCAGCGAGGACATCAGCGGTCTCCATATCAGAGCTAGTAAGGCCTGATGGGCCTAAAAGTTGTGGAACTCCAGCTTTCGCCTTGCGAGTTGATGCTACAAATCGGAAGAGGCTATTTGGGTCAGCGATAAAGCGTTCTGTAAGACGTTGTTGATAATGCAGACGGTCATGTCGAATTAGCGACGTACACCGATTCCTTAAAGCAGCGTATATTTTTTGATCAACTTCAGATCCCGATAATCGATAGCACGTCCAAGCATGACGCTTCTTCAGAATTAGTTTGAGTGTACTAGAGCGTAGTTGCCTTGGAGGCTTGTTCCGTTTGGGGCCTGATAGTGGTGTCGATTCACCAACGGCTGCTGAAAGGATGGCAGTAAGCTTTGCACAGAGATCATCTACAGAGTGAAGTGGGGTGTAGTTCACCCAGGACTGTGTTTCCAAGTAGCCACGTAGTTTCTGCACATCCATTTTCCGGAAGTTCCTGCGACTATTAACCGCTGAGCTGACTAGGTTCGTACTGCAAATAAAGTCAAATAAGACGACCGCATGATCACTCAGTCCTAGCGGTGCGGTGATCATAAGGTTGTCGACCATCAACTCTTCGTTAGTGAATAAATAATCCAGCCGCGACGGATTATGGCCAGTACGCCACCGAGTGAAATCAGATATGTGCTCCGTTGTAGTGATTCCCGGAATGTGTCCAGTTTCTTGTACCTGTGCATGTCAGTGAGGTATTGTACATATTTTCATATTTCGTCTTATTTTCATACAGAGTCCACACCAGTTGTCCTTGTTCAAAATGACCACCCCTTGTTTAAATTGATCCGACTCACACAACACACATTCTGGTGAACGCGTCTAATATTCTTGGTGCTCCTGTTGTGGCGACCTTCTTAGAATGGCATAATTTTTGTTGGTATTTTGTTGTACAATTTGACACTTCCTGATGAGGCATGTTTGTTTAGCCCAATTGTTTGCCCTATTTCCGCTAGCGTAGAACTTCACTTTTCCGTTCCGCGCGCTACACGCAGGACGCTTGCTGGCTGTACATTTTCTTGCTTCTCGGTCGTGGCAATATATAGAGTACTGCGCTGTTCGTTGTCTTCTGAATTATTGCCGCTGGGTAACTCATCGAATCTGGTGTGAGACTTGTGGGAGAATTCCCACACTGTTCCACCCAGATCGGGATTGCCTACAGTGAGCTATTCAGCGACTGCATTTTGAACTGACTATTCGCGTTTATACCTTTGTATAGGGCTAGTCCCTACAAATTGGTGAGCCCGTGTATTGACTTTTATTACACCTATTGCAATAGTTTTGCTTATCCTGCATTCTTTCGCCTATAGTTCTTCCTAAAATCTCGCTATTTTAACTTTCAAATATTTTCTCTCTTTTTATCAGTATGCCTTTCTGATAGTTAACAAGAAACAAATGCCTCAGAGAACAGGCGTGATTAAAGCTTCCTGAGTTTGGCAGTAGAGACCCTAGATTGTGGTTCGCACAAATTGAAGTTATTTTTTACTTTCGGCGAATCCACTCACAGCGCACCATGTATAATTACGTCGTCTCCGAATTTACTTGAGGCCGTGGCTGCGGAAGTTGCTGATATAATTTATGAGCGTCCAGCTGATAACCCGTACAATGTCATCAAATCGGCCATTATTAACCGGATGGCAGCTTCTGACAAAAAACCCGCAAGCTCCTTGCCAGCGTTGGATTGGGAGACCCCACCTTTTCACAGTTGCTTCATCACATAATTTAGTTGTTAAACAAACAGACTGCCAACGAGCCGGGGTTGCGCGGGTTATGGCCTCAGAATTTTCCACACGAACTCCGTCACACACCGTTGACAAAACTAGCAGAGTTGGCTGACCAGGTGCATCACAATTATGCTTTCAACAAGTAGTCCAGTTGCAAACGTCTTGCAGCCGCGACACCCTCCAGCAGGATGTCTCAAACCTGAATCGGCAGTTTTCACAAATGTCCTTGCAGCTAGCCACTTTAACGAAACTGTTAATCAGACAAACGGCCACCACTGATCTCGGTCTCGCTCATGGAATAGATCGCGCATACGACAGTTCGATAGAAGTGTGCGCCACGACCATCATCGTTTTGGTACGCGTGCTCGTCGTTGCAATCAGCCTTTTCCCTTTCGGAATGGTCAAACCAGATGGGAAACGAACAAGCCAGTCAGTAATGGCGACGGCTGCCACTGGCCCGTACTTATGTCGCCTGTTTTATGTATTCCACCGTTCAACGTCCCTTAATTTCCTTCATTGATACGGGCGCTGAGGTTAGTGTTATTCCACCCACTGGTGACAAGCATAACCTCAAACCAGTGTCGTATACCTCTACAAGCCGCTAACCACGCCACCAAGCAGACCTATCGACCTTGGTCTTCGTCGGCAATTCAACTGGACCTTTACCGTTGCAGACGTACAGCACCCAATTGTCGGCGTTGACTTTCTCACCTCCTTTGGACTCGTGGTGGATGTAAGGAGTCGGAAACTGTTGGACAGCACAACAACCTTGTGCGTACACGGAAAGGCCACATCGATTAATTCAATGGGGTTACGTTCGCCTTACCAGACAACAGTTTTGCAACTCTGCTTCGCCAGTTCCCACGCCTTCATCAACCCCCAGGCTCATTTTACCAAATAAAACATGACGTTTTTCCACCACATTACCACAAAAGGACCACCTACTGTCGCCCGCCCCCGTCGGTTACCACCAGAGAAGCTCAAAATCGCCAAAGCTGAATTCGAGAACCTTTTGCGACTCGGAATCATTCAGCCGTCCAGTAGCCCTTGGGCTTCACCCTTGCATATGGTACCTAAAACCTCAGCCGGTGGTGATTATCATGCTTTAAACCACGCCACCGTCCCTGACAGGTACCCAATTCCTCACATTCACGATTTTTCCATCGGTCTGCACGGTATGACCATTTTCTCAAAGCTTGATTTAGTTCGGGCATATCACCAGATCCCCGTGGCCCCGGAAGACGTGGCGAAGACGGCAATCACTACCCCATTTGGACTATATGAATTTGTCCGCATGCCATTTGGGTTGCGAAATGCAGCTCAGACCTTTCAAAGGTTCATGGACCAAGTCCTCCGTGGTCTACACTTTGTTTGTCTATATTGACGACATTCTCGTCGCGAGCAAGGACAAACATCAGCACATGTCACACCTCCGTGCAGTTTTCGAACGTTTTGATCAGTATGGCGTAACCCTAAATCCGATGAAGTGTGTCTTTGGAGTAGACTCCATAGATTTTTTGGGCCACCGAATCACTCGTGACGGTATTGAACCCCTACCTGAGAAAGATCGCTGCTCCTAAAGATCAGTCAGCACAAAAGTCCCAGGAAAACCTATGTCGGTTTCTAGAAACTGTTAATTACTACTCACATTTTTTCCCGCAACGTTCGGAATTGTTGAAACCCATTACGTATTCCTGATGAGTAGTAGGGGATTTGGTTTTTTCATAGATTGAACATCACCCACAATTGATCGCAGCTGTCGCATTCCCATAGACTTTCCAGTCGGCCCCTTTCGAAAAGAAGCACTAGACTCGAGTTTCGCTCTCATTAGAGCTCGTCAGTAGTGCATATCCTTGCCACTGCCGGGACTAGAACTCCGGCCACGCTTTCATGAGGCAACCGTGTTTACCACTGCGCCATTGACCTCACATTAGGCACGACCGAATTATCATATGTGAACGCTCAACCACTTTCGCTTGTGAGTAATGATCAGGTTGCCCGATCGTCTCGAGAGGAGACACAGTTACTGTCTGTTAACTCCAATCGATGACCCCTCGACTAGGACTTCTCTCCAAGTTGAAATCACAGAAATCATTGACTTGTTGAGCGGTGCTTCTTTTCGAAAGGGGCCGACTGGAAAGTCTATGGGAATGCGACAGCTGCGATCAAGTTGTGGGTGATGTTCAATCTACATTACGTACTTGTTGGAGGATAGTACGAAACATCTTGTTTTACCGCCTTCGGGTAAGGCTGTCTCTCGCAGCGACAGACGCGTTATCTCAGGTGACGGTCCCGGCACACACGGCCGTATGCGAAGGTTCGGGTCTCATTTTACAGACCGATGCATCTCAGTTAACTGTCCGTGCGGTTCTGTAGCTGGTCGTGAACGGTTAAGTCCACCTCATATCATTTTCCTCATACACGTTTCAAAAAGCTCAAACGCGCTATAGTACCTTCGGTCGCGAGTTGCTGGCTATCTTTCTCGCCATTAAACACTTTCGTCACGTGTTGGAAGGCAGGCGTTTTGCTGTCCTAACAGATCACAAACCACTTATTTATTCTTTCAGCATCCAGCCTGACCGTTATTCCCAAGGGAAAGTCGACGGTTGGACTACATCTTCCGGTTCATACCAGATGCGATAAATAACGGTAGATGAAAACACCGTCATGGATGCCTCATTCAGAGTTTCTTTAAAGTAAGCTACACCAAACTGACATCGCTGATTCGAAGAGGTTAGCTGGAGAACAGGACGGCGGTCCGGAGTTGCAGCAGTGTCGCACCTCTTCTTCGCTCAAACTTCGGGAGTTGCCTCTTGCCAACTGCGAAGGCACAATCATATGCGATACCACGACAGTCAGCCCTCGCCCATTTGTGCCAGTAAACTTCAGACGTTCTGTTTTTAACAGTCTTCACTGCATGTCTCATCCCAGCGTTCGTGCCACCGTCAAGCTGATTTCAGATAGATTTGTATGGCCGAACATGCATAGGGACACATGAGGATAATCGTCAACGCATCAAAGTCCACCGGCTTAGTATTACGGCCTCCGGCACATTCGCTAACCCCGACGCACGTTTCAGTCATGTCCATGTTGACATAGTCGGCCCGTTACCGTATTCAAAAGGTCATCGGTATATCTTGACGTGCGTTGACCGTTTCACCAGATGGCCTAGTAGCAATAACTTTCCTCAACACGAACACGGAAGCCATTGCTGGAGCATTCATGGACGGGTGAATCTCAAACTATAGTGGTCCAACGACTGTAACCGCCGAAGAAGACGCTGCTCAGGGACTTCGTTGGGTTGCTCAGAGTTAACCATATAAAATTCACTGCATACTGTCTGACATAAAATGGTCTGGTCGAATGCTTTCATCGTCATTTGTAGGTCGTTCGAAAAGCCCAGCTGGACCGACCACTCACTCCTTGTAATGCACGGAAAGCAATCGACTGTTGAAAAAGACATTGGTTGCACGATCGCAAAATTAGCTCACGGTACGACACTTTACCTCCCTGGTGAACTGCTCCACAAGTCGAACGCCGGCCAAACTAATTTTGACGCTACCACCTTCGTGCAACAGTTGAAGTCATCCATGTCAAAAATCCGGCCCCAGCCTACCAGGTTAAACATCAAACCAGAACAAAACCACGCCCATGTTTAACGAACAGCGCGTATCTTATCAGTCCAACCCGGAAACCCTGTTGATCTTCCCCGCACTCGCTCAGGCCGAACCGTCAGATGGCCAACAGTTTTCAAAGAGTATTGTGCTTAACATTTCCTCATTTTTATCGAGCGTTTACCTCCTTCTAACGCCCCAGAGGAGTAGTTCTGTAGGTTGTTGTATATATTTTCATATTTTGCTTTATTTTCATGAAGAGTCCACACCAGTTGTCCTTGTTCAAATAAGAACACCACTTGTTTAAATTGATTCGACTTACAAAATACACTTTTTCGTGTACGCGTCTACTATTCTTGAGGCTGCTGCTTCACCCAGATCGATATTGTCTACAATGGGCCATTCGGCGACTGCATTTCGAACTGACAATTCACGTTTATACCTTTGCATAAGGCTAGTACTCTACATGTCTCCTACAGTTATATGGTTGCTGCCTCCATGTGTATCTGCATCGTGCGACATGGTTAACTTCCCACACCATCCCGCCAACATTGTGCACACTGTGGGCCAACCATGTTTACCATCAACATATTAGTGTGTGTTCTTTCGCACTCGCAAAAAATGTGCGGCAAGTATGGCTATCACAAATGTCGAGCTTGAAGGTCATTCCAAACGGAAAACTATCAGTTTGGCGCAAAACCCGGTTTCTAAATATTTTTGGTATGTCGAAATGGAACACCAACTCAAGGTACCTGCAGCTCATCACTTATAAGTATAGTGTTGATAAAAAATAAGTGAAATACATCGACTAAGTGTCAGAAGTAATAGATTAATGACTGAACATTTTCAACCATTTTTGCGGGGGGAAAAACATTATAGACGTTAGCTCACTTTTTGAAGTCTCATTAGTGAGTTCATCTCAACTTTTGAGGTGGAATACGTGATACCCTAACATGAGAATGCTCAATTTTCCGTTGTTTCGAAGATGTCGTCAAAGTGGAAATATACGACCATACAATGTTGACATTGTATTTCAACAAGAATACCGACATATTTGATCGCAAAGCACGTACGACAACGTTTTCACTCTTCTCGTCTATGCGAACTTTACGTTTCTTCTCCCGTTTGCGGGATTTCAGGTAAATATTGATCGATTAAATGTCGTTCCTAGAAATTGTTGCAAATTATATTTATCAAATGTTTGTTTCTATCTTTGTTACTTCGAAGTTGATCCCACTACACTAGGTGTATGGTGGAAGAAAAAGGAAAGAAACTGAAAGAGACAGAAGCCGAAAAAAGGAGTAGGACATACAGTCAAGTTTCGAAATGAGAATAACAAGCTGCCTAAGTACGTCATACGTTAAGCAGAACGAGCTACAAGCGAGCCAGCGGACAAATAGGAAGGTCAAGGCGTCGGCCTCAACAGATGCATCTTGTCTATAATATAACCAGTAGAATCTCAATAAAACTCATTTTATCCTGGGGTTGCGTACACGGCCATGGAAGGTTCAATGTTTTGACTAGCCGTTTTTGAGCGCACAGTGGTGGTGAGTGTAGTCGAATTGCGATGGCCTCTGCAATTGACAGTATACGACCTTTGACCTGTTTCGATTGTATCCCACGTATTTGATAGATTGGCTTGAATGAATCTGTCCGATTAATCAGTGGTTTGACTCGACCAAATGCCTTGTGCCAAAATTTCGGCTTCTGATTTTGATTCGCAAGACAACGGCTTTTCATTATAGGACGAGAAAGAGAAACCTAACATTTGAAAAAAAACACCACGACGGACCCGTTGACGATTGCTCCACCCGAACCGCTGAACGTGGACAATACAGTCAGGCTCGCGAACAGATGGTATTTATGGGGAGATAAGTACAGCTTATCGAAGGAGAGTAGTGAATACCAGATAGCTAGGTATCGATAAGCAGTCGATGGTAGGAGGAGACAAAGTCTTGGAAACCTGGCTTTTGGGACAGAGGGGACAGGAACGAACGAAACGTGTTCGTTTGCAAAATGGAGGAATATTTTTTGGGAGAAACAACAGAAACGTTCGAACGTTTCCGGCTTTTCGAGAGAAATCGTCAGGCCGGGCGATTTGCAAAGCGATTGCAGCACCTGTCAAGATTGTTCGGAAATGATCCATAGTCAGTCTTACTAATGAAACGGATACTCCTAGCGAAATTATGTCCCACAGTACAGCTCGGCTAATGTTGAGGAGAAAAAAACACGCGTGTATCTACTGACAATGGAAGAATTGATGGAACCCCAATGCCGAACTAAACCGAAGTGCACGACTGATCTGTGAGGACAACTTTTGAGCCAAAAGCGATAACACGACAGAGGGGCCCTCGATCTAACGGCCCTGAAGATGGGTAATAAAACATGGATATACTGCGGTCCGAAAGACCCAAAGTGATGAACAGAAAGATTGAAGGTGACGTGCCGCGGTTATCGGTATCGAGAAGTAGAATCCGGTGGGATGTTGAAGAGAAGGAATCGAGTGCTACTGAGAAAACGAGTAATGCCAGGAGAAGGGAAACTTCTCACAAATGAGGTATTGCTATCACGAACCAGGAGCAGATTATTTTCCAAAAACGGAAGAGTGCACACGGGCTGGATCGGATGATCGCATTGGTACGAAGTCAACCGGAGATTCACAGGAGGCTGTGACCAACCAGTGTTGACAACGCGAGCAAACCGGCATGTCAGCGCGGGTGGCTGGCTGCCGTAGCACCGAATTTTGTTATAACGAGCAACATAGTAAAACAACCAAGCTGCAGGCGGAGCCGAGCCGAACGATAGAAGAAACAGGGCGTCGACACCGGTCGTAACTGTCCACCTTATGGATACATCCTGTCTATAATATAACTAAGAGAAAATAAATCTGAGGTTCACGTTGTGTCACAATTTCTGCTTTTGGTTTCGCCCCGCAAGGTAACGGCTTTTCAACAACCAACTAACCCAGGAAACAGCGACGACCAACATTTATCGAGCCTTTACCTGAAATCTTCCATTATCGTTGATGGTACCACTTCTGCTGAGAAGTAATCACGGTCGTTCACTACTTTACAAGGGAACAAGCCAGCCCGAATATTTCTGCTGGTGTCTGGTTTTGCGAGGTTCCAGCCATACCACTGAAGCACTAGGTTTGCATCGCGGCTGCTGACCAGTATCATTCACACCAGTCTTAAGGCCCCAGTCACTTTACACGTTTGCGTCTGTTCTCTAGAGAGTATGAAGCTAAACATCTAAAAATGCTGTAGTAGTACACGCCCTGAAGTTCGACAAACAACTTGGTAGATCGGCACTGTACTCTTCTTAGCACTTTTGCATCCTTCACCAAGTGTGGGCTCCAGGCTTGCACACAATATTCAAGATACGGTCGTACGTACTGCCTAAACAAAGGTACAACGAGCTCTGTTTCCTAAGAAGCCACAGTTATGTGTTGGCCTTTTAGGTCGCAGCCACGACTTGAGGTGAACGGTTTGAGGTCC
Source organism: Paragonimus kellicotti (assembly GCA_014220965.1). NCBI lineage: Eukaryota > Metazoa > Platyhelminthes > Trematoda > Plagiorchiida > Troglotrematidae > Paragonimus > Paragonimus kellicotti. The sequence goes on along the minus strand of LOND01000775.1, from coordinate 71,424 downwards.
ATCCTGATCTGTATCCTTGTATCCCTCAATTCTGATGTTAGGTGGACCACCACCGGGTTTCCCTTTTCTCCGATGTACCTAAGGGGAGCCCCCAACTTACGCTGATAACAACTGCTTGCATTTGGCAACGTTCGGCGATAGTTCTTACAACACTGTCCACTGGTGGATTCTACCCAGATCCTTTTGCATTCTCACATCGTTTGAATAGCGAACCTGTTTAACGTCGTCTGCAAACTCAGGCACAGTGTTAAGTTGTTTACGTGAAACGAGAACTCTGAACAGACCCTTATGAAACTTCATTACTCATAACCGTTGAACTCGATTAAGCGCCGTCCAGTTAAGGGCAAAACTTTTGATCCAAGAGGTAAGCCTATACCTAACGCAAAATCTCTGAGGATACTCTGAATGGCTCAAGCTCCTGCAGAAGAAACCTGTTAAGCGAATCAGTGGTCTTCTGTAGTCCAAATGGCAGGCTTCTATCCTTCCCCTGTCCAACCCCTTGGTGACCCCATCAAAAGGCGATAGCAGATTTATTAGACGAGGTGGTTTCCTCATAAGCCCACGTTGTTAGGCTTTCGGAACGCCTGCCTTATGACATGGTCGGCAATATTTTTTTATGTATCGTTTCCATTAGTTTCAATAAGACCGGAGTGAGACTGACAGGTTGTTAATTCGCGGCATCCATCTTACCACTCTATCCTATACTAGAATAGCCGCGGCTTTCCCCAAATCCTGTAGTCACTTGGCTCCTTCCCATTGACTTCCTAAACAAACGCTCAAGAGGACCTGGTACGACATCAGCTAATAACTTCAAGGAAGCAGGATATATACCATGAGGCCCCCCCCCCGACTTGTTGATATCCAGCTTAAATAACCTCCTTCCCTCCTTCTCGACGACAGTCGCATCTGTCATTGCAGGCAGGTCCGCATCGGCAGTTAGTTGCGAGGTGTACCCATTATCAATAATGAGCACTTTCTCAACGAAACGGGGAAGGGTTTTCGCTTTCTCATTGTTTGCGACAACGTCCACAACCCAGTCACTTTAAACACAGCCGAACAAAGCTCGTTTTGACGCTCTGGACTGAAAATAGTTAGAGGTCGCCTTTCCCCGCTGTGTTAACCCGTTTGTGGTTCAACGTACAAACCGCCTAAATGCATGCGACTGGCTTCTGTGCCCCTCTATAATACAGGTAGCGATAGTGTCCAGCAGTGAGCTGGAACCCTTTCCAAGCGGCTCGCTCGCAGACCCGGATATTAATTGCCCGCTTTCTCCATTAGGTAGGTATCCCTCGGTTCAACTTACGAATCGTTTCACGTTTATCAGCCGTTTTCCGAAGGTTGTTTTCTATCAAGCTTCAGGGGCGTTTTATATCAACCACCTCTGCCTCAGGCCCCCAATGCACGAGACCCGCTTCTTTTGAAGCACAGTTCCATTCAGCGGTACAACTTACGCTACTTAGTTGGATGCTCGGATGGACCACCGAAGAGCAACAGTTGCAGAGACGCGTGATCAATTTTCCCCGAGGGGAACCCGCTCTTAAAATGGGCACATCTTTGAGACACCTGGAGATAACTAAATCGAACACCCCCGGTGTCCATTTAGTCCTCCACCTGATGTACTTGTTCATTCGTTCAAGTAAGGTCCTTGTTCGGTGAAACGTCTGCATACAATTCCAGGATGAACTCTTAGGTGGAAACTCTGTGGTTCACTGGATCCCCGGAACGCTTAAATCAACAAGAAAGAGGATTTCGGCGTTCTGTGTCGTCAGTCCGGTAGGAATCTCTACCAACTTGACGTCCCTCTCCGCTGTCTTCAATGAGCTGCAGTATATTCTCGGCATTAGTGTTAGCACCGGTAGTGCTCTTACAGCACAGACTACTACCAGGATGCAAGACGTAATCAGTTCTCCATTCAACTATTGTTCACTGTTCTACAACTAACAGCAAGTCATCACCACCTAGTCTCTCTACTCACTTACCGGAACAATAAACATGGCAACCTGTAGGATAGAAGCCTGATACAGTCACCTCTGGCCTAAGCCACAGCTCTAAAGTTATAACTTTCAGTTTCCGTTCGAAACTCTCCCCATTTATTCCCCATAATACATGCGGTGGCATGAGCCACCCGAAAATTGCTATTCATCCGTGCAGAGGATCCTTACATTGTTCATGAGAGGAGGAGGGTTAGCACTCAGGCTCTATGACCAACTGCTCGTTCCGTTTCACGAAACACCCACCCAATTATGTTTAGGTCTATCCTAACTTGGCGATAACCCCGTGAAAATTGTAGCTAAAGGAGTGTTAGTTATGTTCTTCGTGGCATCATGTTTCGCCAAGGCACTACAAGAACATGACACGGCCAAGCTGTTGGGTACCACATCCACGTCCAGTGGTACGTGCGGTTTCAGCTGGCTTGACGATAGCCTACCAATGCATGGACAAGGCGAACTCGTGTTACTGGGGAGTTCGTGCACCGCGGCCCGAAAGCACTTCGTTGCGTTTCCTTCGACTCCACCGTGTCATCCTTAGCCACCGTAAATCCCCCGTTTGTACCAATGCGGATATCTTATGCTACCGCCAGGAAATTGTCTGTGATGCGGGTTCGTGGCATTTGAACTTGGCAAGTACCACGAATACCCAGCATATGAAACAGCCAGAGCTGCCGGTTTATTACGCTTAACCCACTCAACCACCTTACCCATCTTGTTTAGAAGGCTCCGGACGTTTGGGTACGTCACTCTCTTTCGGCACAGGCTTGCTTCACCTTTTCTAGAAGCGGGGATGGCGGAAGGATTCACTGGAAACCCTGCTGCTCCTCATTGTTGGAGGGGAACAAGGAAGCACAACAAGTTTCCATGAGACCTGAGGCCTTCTCCGTCTGACCTGGAAAGTCTGGATGAACGGGTCATACTCCCCTCCATCTCTTCCATCATGTAGTTCCCTTGTGGCTGCCTTCGAGTTTTTACGGTCTTCCGGGGCTGGGTCTGTCGCTTTGCACACGTCCGAACAACTTGTTGTTGACGATCGCTGCAGGAGGATGTGGGCTTCTGATACAGTTTCAATAACAACTTGGAGCTGCCTTCATGTCGTATTTATATCGCGTACCTCCCAACCAAACGAAAAGCTGCCCGGACAGTAGTTATTGCAAACGGGTCTTCCTCAGTTGAAAACAGCCTAATTAGCAAACTAAGAAAAGCAGCGATGTCGTGATCCAGTCGTAAATGAGATATCTGGATGGTTGTCTGGGGATGGTTGGACAATATCACACAGTGATTGTGCGGTGGGTGTACAGTCCCAGATCTCTTCCTTCTGAGCGTCTATGGGTGGAGGATTTACTTGGCAGCTTGGGGCGTAGCTATACTCCACGGCGTCGTGTATGATGGTGGGTGTTAATCCCGGGACGTCTAGTGGTTGTTCGAGCAACGCTTAATCTACTCGCAACGTCTGTCGATAGGCTGGATCTAGAATAGTTGCGTCTGTAAGCAACGAGCGTCTATAAATTCTGAGCCCACTGAGCAACCGATTCGGATCCAAGGGGGAAGACGGTCGTATTAGCCCGTTTCTTATTGATAGGATGTCAAGACACAAGAAAATGTATGTAAATCGAAGTGAAGAAGGTAACAAAAAACTACGATATTGAACCCATCAGATACACGAGTACTGAGACTAGATGTTCACGTGAATGTGATCATATACAATAGTCGCGTAATTTCTGGGCCATCGAGCATAAATCAAACCAGGGTACATATAAACAAAAGTCAGGTGGAAGTAAGGACGAAGAACTGCGCGAGAACAAGTTTCCACAATTAAATGATGTTAAAATTTGGTGATACATCAGAATTAACGTTCGCGGGGGTGATGATTTTTCACTCACGAAACGTGAATGGTTGTGTCGGTCTTTGTAAGAAAGGTTCACAATCACTGACAATGTAAAAAGAAGATGGATCAACCGGAGAGGGATAAATATAGACGGGGAACGTGGTCACGGATTTTCTATATAACAAATAACGATTTTCAAATACTCAACGTGACCAGCTACTTTGACACTAGCCTCCAGAACCAACATGGTTTTTCAACGCTCCTGTAGCTGCGGATTGAGCCTATATCAAAAATTGATCCCCTTGAACATGAGACTTACCCGCTGGCCACGCCACTATCTTCCACTCCTATAAGGAGACAAAGACTACGTCTCTCCTAATCGTGCCACTGTCTGTTTTGAGGTATGTTTAGCGGACGTGACTGTCGGCACCCTCCACTAACCAACTTACCACGCATTAGGCCATACGCCTGCGGGTCGTGGGCCTCCAATCAGTAGAATGAAGCCATCAAACTTCACGCTTCGTCCAACCTTTGTCCACTTATGACAAGCCTGGATGAAAGGTAGGTACTCCCTAATCCAGCGTTTCCAATATACACTAGTCAGGTATTGAGCCTGCTTGCACCCTTTCGTTACCCTTTCAGCAGTGTGATTTGAGTACACCGTAGGCCGAGGTTTGATTTTGGGAGCAACAGATCGTTCGGTCTCAAAACCGAAGGACCATCCGTGTCATCGTAAACTGGAACCAAATGTTTGTCCCTCACAATTCTCTCGACCACAATCATATAAGTGTAGAGGGCCTCGTCAAACATCACCCGTTGCCTTAAGACAGCCTGCATGACCCACAGAACTGTGCAAATCGTGCGCTCTCATGTTCCACTCCGATGACTAGCGGCGAGGGGATTAGAATGCCAGTAGATACCACTAACCACAGGAGTCCGAAGGATTTTGTCTTGATCAAGGGCATGTAACTGCTCCTCGGCTGTGATTTTGCGCCTCACGGGGATGGGACCGTTATTGTTGTAAATAACTTCCGGAACACCTCGAAAGCCAATGGACCTCATTAAGGCCACTAAAAGTGAGTCCGTTGACGCAAACTGTTCTACTTTCAAAAGTGTAGCTCTTTCCCTTAAACAAGTGAAGAGACAGCCGTATCTTCTACAAATGCTCCTTTCACATAATTTAAATGCGCATCAACCTGTCATACTATCAGTCGTGGACAAATCTCAATAAAATTATGGAAGTAGTAGCTAAAACGTACCACCATCTCTGTCGATAACCTCCTCTTTGCAGTCACGACGATTTTCCAACTCGTATGTCTTCGTAAGACGTCATACATTCGCTGTCGAAATCCCAGAGCCTTTCCATGATGCAATTTCGAAATTCCCGGGCAGCAAACTTTTCACATTCAACGAGAACAAACAAGCTCTATCGGTCAAATTATGTCCACTATTTTCGTCCACAATGTGTAAAACTACACGTTTAAAACTTATTCAGCAGCTACGTCCCTGTCTTTCCCTCTGAAGAGCATTTATTTGTGACCGTCCCGCAGGACACTCATGGGACACCTATAGGACAGTCGACCGTCCTATGAGCGTCCCGCGAGTGTCCCATGAGCGTCCTAAGTGAACATAGGACGGTCAGAAAAAATTTCCGCGTAGCACGGCTTA
>LOND01000775.1:44710-59145 GCA_014220965.1 Paragonimus kellicotti | reverse complement strand
CGAGAACGTAAGCTCAGCACCCTACACATTGCACACTACACTAAATATTCCCACCAGAATACTTCCGAAGCTCCATTCAGCTGAGCGACAGAAGCGTCAGGTTGTGGAGGGTTCAGACCCATAAATCATCTTTTCAGAGCTTCGGTATACATTAATACACTGCATTCTGTGGGAATCCGGGAAAAAAGCGTGAGTGGCACAAAAACACGACTGTTTCCGATGGGATTTTATTGAGAACAAGCTGGAGGCCTGCGATCATCGGGGGTTACGGGCTAGCAGTTCTCGGACAACGGCATGTCGCAGACATGCTTCCATATGCTGGAGCGACACGACTACTGACGATCAGGAGTGCTCTACGTACACTAGGCCATTGGTCCGACAACTGTCGGAAAGCTGAGTCATCCGGGATTCATACAACAGGAGTTCAGGGTGACATACACCTGTCTGTCTCCTCTCCACTCACCAAGTGCTCACGTATGGTCACCAACAAAAGGAGCGTGTAAGAAGAAATCTAATGAAAACCTGACGTTATCCACAGATTGCAGTCTTCTTTTCTACCGCGTTGAGGCTAGCATTCCAATAGAGTCAGTTAGGTACCTTCTATTATTCCGTCGAGTTCGAGTAGTACGCAGTCTCCTCGGAAACTGTATAGGATTCCTATGTCTTGCGTCTTCAACTGCCAACGCATGTAACCAGCTTACCAGCACCCGGATTACCCAGAGTGACCATGGTCACGGAGGGTATGGTAACCACATCCTTAGATGCTTGACCCCATGCCCGTTACCAGCTCCCCGGGGATGTCGAGATCCACATCATCCAGTGCCTAGCCAAAAGTTTAGTTCTACGCGGGCTAAAAACTACTGCACGGTCTTGTATCTAATCAGTCACTGATATTTCAATGAAATTTGCTCAGTCGTCTCGTGACGAGCCCTTCGGTCAGCCTGTTTCAACACCTAGCCTTTTAAACAGAGAACAGTGTACTGTTTTTCCTCTGGTCTCAGTATCGAAAGGCTTAGTGGAGCGGAATTCCGTGTCGGCCTGACCACTTTCAGCACCCCGTTGTTATTGGGTACTTATACAACTGTTAGAAGCCTCCGAAGTAAGCTTGGCTGGTTTAACGCTCTCGGTAAATTTGCTGATCCATTGGCTGAGAAAATTCGTTCCCACCGTTTGCATTCCTTATGCTTTCTCACCAGCCTGACATTAATTCTCATCAACTAAGCCACTCCGTTTTGCTTCATTTTACTAATTTGTCATTAGTCGTCTACGGCGTAAGCAGCCGTTCTTGACGTGACCTATTTGCGTGACGGTTTACCTGGGACATCACTAGTCACGTTGGAAAGTGACTGATTTTGTTGGACGAGACTATCGTCGTGAACGAATGAGGTTTACCTATTGTAATCGCTGACGAATTTCCCCAGATAGTACTGCAGGAAATTTGGGTGTAATCTTGGTTTCAGTGTGGGGATGAGTTTTTGGGTTATGCGTAACTCGGCGGTCAGACGTGGATCGTTACGTCCTCTGTGAGTAGCATTCTTTTATGTCGGTAGCGGTTACATAGACCAGGCTACCTTTGGAAATGAAGGATTCTGAAATTGCTATACCACACAAGATACCCTTGCGGCACGGACCCTTCTAATAATCCTTGTAGCGGCTGCACCCTTTATGTGCACTCTTCCCTGCCATAAACGGTTTAAGTAGGTCGTACTTTTTCTTCTGTTCCCTACTCTACATTCCGTTTTATTCGTCCTAACCGATCCACCGGGATTCTAATAGGAGAAATTCACCTCTCTCCCTCTTTGTTCAGCCCGGGCCACGTGCTTCCTAGAGCTCTGTCTTGTACGACCCAAATACACTTCAACAATATTCTTATGGTTGGTGGCCTTAACTTCCCTTCACTAGATCTCTACCTTCCTCAGTCAGAGGATTCTTCGTTCACGCTTTTCACGCCCGCTAGACTGAATCAATAGCTGCACAACTGCGCACCGCACGCACCTACGCTGCCAACACGATGTGATCTGACAGTTCTTCCCGCCGCGACCTAATGCTAACTAACGAACTGCTCATGCTGTCTCTTGTCAATAGTCTATGACGTCATGATTTCATCTACGAGTCCCACCTCTCACCGCACACGGAACCAGTTGAGATAACCTACTTTAGCGATGGTTTTCCATCTGTAAACTCCATTCCATTTGACACAACCCCTCTTTCTCGTCCGGCTTTCACTTCAGCTGATCAGCACTGGGGTGTGGAGAACATACAGCCATTTGCCAAATCACCTCAAACTTATGCTTTATGAAATTATGCGGAACAAGTGTAGAATCCCCGTCCGAAACGACAAGAGAGCTTATCAGCCCTATCTACCCCCTATTTTATTAATGATCGCTAACCCCTTTACCACTTTACTTTATCTCCTACCAAAGCGCGTGTCAGTGTCGCAGCCAAAAAAGGTAACGGACGTATCACGACGATGAAAGATGAGACAGCCGAAGCTCTCAGCTCACATCACCCTACGAACATTACTGCTAACCCGCGAGTTGTTTCCTAACCTCCCTTCTCGAACTATCTAGCTTTGTCGCAAGTGTTCATTAACCTGTCTGTCATCCATTTCGAACTGAAGACTGTTGTAAACCCTCGAAAGAATAGGCTGATTCGTCCACGGTACAGTAATGCGCCTCCGAGTAGTAGCATTCTCCTCCTCGTAATGATTAACACGGAAAATCTTGGTCCCAAAAAAGATGCAACCGTCATCATGATTGCCCCAAGGACGAACCGGAAGAGGTGTGCAGAAAGCAGCTTTGTTGCGCTCCAACAACGTGTGCGGCAGGAAAATTACAAAGTATTTATAATGTAAAGTGAAACCAAAACTGAGAAATTGCGCGTCGTACGTTTTGAACTGCAGATTATCGCTGCCTTCTTCCCTTGTGCTGCGGAGTCGGCAGCTTGTGCGGTCCCCGAAGAAGAGGCCCCATGTGAGGACAAGCTATCTGATTAAACCGTGATGTAATGTTCCATATTATCTCTTGCCTTTCCACTATTTTTTAGTAGCGTTACGTGTTCTTAATAAACGGTTACTGGCGCAATCTTGTTCGCCCCCTCAACGGGTATATTACGTTATGGTACATAGCGGCTAGCAAACATTATCGAATCAGAAAATTGAAGGACAGTTACCGAAAATAATAGTTAAGGTCACTAAGCCACCAATGAGCATAGCGGAATAAAGGTCGGACAGGTAAAAAATAGCCAAGGTTACCTCTCGACTGTTCTGGACAGTTCCGCTTATTCTAAATGGTTGAAATAGTTTCCTCGGGGAAGAAGGCTGTTTCGGAGAGAAAAATGGACCCACTAGCTCCTCCGTTTTCAAGATCGTTTGGTCGAACCATAGGACTGCTTCCGAGGATCAACTTGAATGGGTTTGACCGGTTTACTGCATCTGTTCGTCCGTCGTCTCCACCTCAAGGGATACTTGTGCTCAGCCTCTTGGAACTGTAACGTCGGTTCTGTCGAATGTTTAGTTCTGGTAGTTCGTTCCTCTTTCTTTAAGTCGAATGCATCCAGCAACATGTCGAGTTGTGAGGTTTGTCTTACCTGGTCGCACAGTGTATCTACGTTAGTTCAACGAATCTGGGTTGCGTGCCGCACACATGTGGCTTCGCCGACTTTCACTTCATAGAGGACTGATCCTCTCCGTTGGACGATTATTCCTCTCTTCCAGTTCAGCGGTCCATGAAACATGCGTACAAGGACCGGCTCACCGATCGTGAAGTACCGTGCACGAGCTAAGTGTCGTTGATTGTACTGTCTTCCCATTCCTGCACGGCATTCTCCCTTTCTGTTTGACTGCGGAATCATGACCTCAAAGACAATTCCCTGTTTTCTGCCGACCGTGCATTCCGCCGGCGACTTGCCATCTGGGACGTTCGGATTTGGGGTTGTTCGGTAATTGGTCAAGAAGGTCTGTAAAACATGACTTGGGGGACCTTCTCCTCTGGCCTTCAACAACGCTCGCTTCCAAGGTGTCGGCATCCCTTTAGGCTAGTCCGTTCGACTGAGGATAGAAAACAGGAGATCGTACTTGTTGAGCGTCTAGCCGTCAGCAGTAGTTTTCAAAGATGGAAAAGGTGAACCATGAACCGTTGTCTGTGACCAACGTCTCTGGCAGTCCGAAGCAGCTGAAGAGTTCCGATAGCTTCTGTATAGTGCTGTCCGTATTCGGCTGTCGTAGGTTGTGAACTTCCGGCCACTTGGTGTAGGCGTCGACGATAACCAGATACGTTTGTCCATTGAATGGTCCGGCAAAATCCATGTGGAGCCTTTGCCAGGGTCTTTGAGCGACCATGCAAGTGTGAAGCACACATTTCACGGGGTTTCTCGCAGCCAGGAAACACGGCGTGCATTTTTGGCGTTTTTTCTCAATTTGTTTGTCTGTTCGTGCCAAACAGGCAAAACTGCGCGCCAACGACTTCATTCGGTTTATCACCGGATGTCCACTTTGGAAGAGCTTGAGCGTTTGTCGGTGGGGAACTTCCAGGACTGCTACTCTGTCGGCAAACATGACGCATCCGTCCACGATCGTAAGCGCTTCTCGACGGTGGAAGTATTCCCGTAAGTCGCCACTGAGGTCTGCGTGTGGCCAAGTTATGCGGATGAACGTCAAGATTGGGTCCTGTTGACTGCCTCCCTGCTCACCCCTGGTGTCACTAGAAGTGTTCGCACAGCCTCGTTGAGAATGAGGTGCACATCAAGTCCAATATTGGCCGCTGCGATTTTTGCGTTCTCGTCGTTCGGTGCATGTTATTCGTTGAGTCTTGACAAAGCGAACAATCTCCCGCCATTCAGCTTCGTGAAGAGACCTTCCGGTATCGGCAAGAGATACTGGTGCGTCTCGAGGAGCGTCATTTATACCTGCAGAGTCGTATTGTTCCATTTGCCTTCTTGACCACGACGACAGGAGCCACCATGCTGAATAGTTCACCGGTTCAATCACTCCAGCTTTTTGAAGACGTTCCAGTTCTTGCTCAACAGTTGCCAGCGCAGCGTAGGGTACTGGACGTTTGGGTCGAAATACCGGCTTCGTTCCAGGACGAAGGGATAAGACTGCCTTCATTTTGGTGCAGCAGCCGAGTTCTTCTGTGAACACCTCCTTGTGGCTCTGCTGGAGAATGTTTGTGAGTTGACGGTGCATATCCGTGGTCACTTGGAGTTCCTTCTTACCTTGAATGCGGTTGCAGATTTGGAGTAATGGTCTGTCAAATAGATGCAGTTTGTCGATCCAATCCAATCCAAGGAGATCCAGGCCAGGGTTGCGGGTCACGTAGCAGGTACCCCTGATTGATGATCCGTTAAGAGCTGCAGTGCAGTGGACTTCACCAATGATGGACAATCGATCACCAGTCGCACTTCGAGCAAGTTGGGTTGTCGGGCATATTGTAGGTTTGCCAATCAGGTGCCACGTGCGATCAGAGATTAATGTGATGTCGGATGCTGTATCGAGCTGTAGTCTGACCGACTTGCCGTTGATGGAGACGGATACGTACTTCCTGCGCGTCCAGTGGTCGTCGTTTCTAGCTGCGAGAACGACCTGCGCTCTTGAGAAGCGGGGCTTGTGTGGCTTGCGGGAGTTCTGATTGAGCAGGTGCTGGCGCTTCTTAAAACGGCAATGGTCTTCTTTGTGGCCCCGCCGGGAGCAGTGGGTGCATCGATACTGTTTGAATGGACAATATCGGACATAATGCCATCCACCGCATTGCCAACACGGTGTGGGAGGTTTCCTTCGGTTGTCGCGTTCCGACGTTGATGCAACCTTGACTGGGACATTTGAAGACACTGTGTGGACGTTTGAGTGACTGCTCTGTTCGATCATAGCGGTGTCATGCTTCAGATTCACCAGGCGCTGGCATTCAGCAGTGATATCTTGCAGGGTGATTTCGGGACATTGTTCTATCTTCGCCAAAATCCGTGTTCTGATATCTGCTTCTTTTGGTGACTGGAGTCCACAAGCGAAAATCAGACATTTGAATTGATCTTCAGTCATTGCTGGAAGCTTGAAACGTTCGCACTCCCGATTGACTGTTCCAGCGTACGTCACCCAGTCATCATCTGCTGACTTCACGAGCTTCAGACACTGGTAGCGTATATTAAACAGAGATGACTGGTCGCCAAAGATTTGGGACAGCGTCTGGGTGGTTTCATCAAAGCTGCAATCCCTTGGGTTCTTCGGCAAGATAAAGTTGATGTACTCTTCGTGTTATGAGGTACCCAGTTTCCGGAGCAACATGCTAACTGTCCGAGCATCGCCAGCGTATAACAGTCCCATCATAATCACCGAACCAATACTCGAACGTGGTGCCAGGTACCGGATCAAAATGAAACTCGCTGATTGAGTTGATCAGACTTCCTGCCGCAGATCTGAAGAATGACCGGGGTCCCACTGTCAGTCGCTGGAAACCAAGCTTTCGCGCCATTGTTCTCAGTTAGTTTTAACTGCGTTTGCCCGAATTGCCTCTGCTGCAGTTGAAGGAGGTGTTTGCATCTGTTCGAACGTTATTGACATCGTGAGTTCTTCCGTCGCCGGATTTTGTAAACCTTCTGTTGGATCTTTTGAAGTTGGCTTGGTACTTTTGTCGTCTTTTGTTTGGTCTGGCATTTTTCGGACTTGGAAGATAGTCCCGTTAACCCGACCGTCTGAATAAGCGTTATTGGAATTGTCGAATACGCGTTACTGAGTGAATTACCCTAAATCGCCAGGGGCGATTTAATGCCATCGAAAGAATAGGCTGATCCGTCCACGATGCGGTAATGCGCTCGACATAAATAGGATGCTTCTCTTTGTAATGATTGCTACGGAACCTCTTGGTCCCAAAAAATAACGTGACCGTCCCCGTGATTGCCCTCGAAAAAAACAGATGTGTGAATAAAGCAGCTTTGGTCCGCTCCAACAACGTGTGCGACGACAAGAAAATTACGAGATATTTATATGGTACATATCAGCTAACAAACATTCTTGTATCCGAAAACTGAATGACAGTTACCGAAAATACTAATTAAGGTTACTAAGCGACCAGAGGGCATAGCGAAATGGAGGTCATACAGGTAAAAAGATGGAAAAGGTTACCTTTCGACCGTTCAGGATAGTTCGGCTTATTCTGATCAGCAAAAATAGTATTCACAGGGAAGAAGACGGTTTTGGGCGAAAAAGCTGAACTCGTAACAAAGACCGTGAATATCAAGAGGTCCACGGGAACTGCTAAAGTCTCACTTGCCTTCCACATGGCGGGCGCGCTCTTTGTCAGACTTTGTCTTTCAGGAATTTTTCTGCGATCTCTGGATGCTAATCAAATACTTTCATATTGGCAGCTACTCGACGTCTCTTTTGTTTAAAGGCAGATGTCGCTGGGTTCCATCGAACTACTGTGCGGTCGCACCTCATTCTGTCGTGTCAAAATTGTTGGAAGGTCTTATAGACGACTCATCTTAATACAAACAGATATCTACACTAATCACAACACCACTATCGACGCGGCCACTCATGTATCACTGACCTCACCCCACCCATATATGACTGAACACAACCTGGCGAACTTGGTCCAAGGATCGATGCCATCTACTTAGATTTATCTAAAGCCCTGGAAAAGTTTAATTATTCGTTGCCCCCTCGCAAACCTTCTTTGAATTTGACCCCACCTAGTCTCATGGGTGAGCCATTGATTGTCCCATGGACACTTACGCGCAAGTGTCAACTGTATATTAGCAGCTCTTTGTTTGGCTTCTTAAAGGGTCTCGCGTGGTTTCGTCCATGGCTTTTTAACTACTTTTTATAGACGACTCCCCACCGTTTTTACTTTTTAACTGTCTGCTCTAGGGGAATGACATCCAAATACAGCGTTATATCAATTCTGTTGTGATTCATTGTATCCTACAGACCGATTGCCATATTCTTCATTCTTTGTATGTAGTTAATATGCTCCCATTCATCTTATCTAAGTGCAATGTCTTTCATTGTGGGTGCACTGCTCGTCACGTCTACCACCTGGTTGACGGGCCCATTGTTCAAGTATTCAGTGGGATGGTTCTGAGCTGTACCATTCCGATTAACATTTCCGAAATGCACAACTCTAAATGTCTCGCTTCACTCACCAGGTCCTGTCTAAGCTTAAATTTGGAACACATGAGCATACTGACCTTACGTTGTTAACTATAACTTACTCTACCTACGTTTGCTCTTCCCTCAAACTTAACATTGAAGCTTTCTCTCTATATCTAAATATGGACATTCCTTGCCTAGAGGCTGTTGAACGACGTGCTACAAAACATACCTGAGGTCTATCCTCTCGTTTTTACCTTGAGTGGATGTCTCTTGCTTGGGTTGCTTTCGCTAGAAAACCGTCAGCCTCCCGATGTTGCATCTTTGGGGCACAAAACAATACACTCCCTGCTACCCATTCCGATAATTTGGTAATTTTGTGTTTATGGGAGCAAGCTGGCTTGCCGGGATGGTCGTTTTGAACTTAGAAACTTTCTTTTACTGTCCATATTTCCATGCCATAGAATACCCTACCATCCGATGTGGTCACACTCAACAGCGTTGAAGCTTTCAAAGCGGTTCGTAATCTTTGGTGTATAGCCATTTACTCACCCCGCTGACCAATATACTCCAGAGCAGTCTGTCTAACAGACGAGCGCTGGAATGTATTTGCTTGTATTGTAGTGGCCTAAACAACCAGGTGATAAAAGTGACCGAAGTATGGTAACACCAAGGAAGTGTTTTAACGGATAACGGATAGATACAAAAGGTATGCGTACAGATAAAACGGAAGATGTATCAGTAAAATAGGAACGACTCACTGACAAGTCAAGGTCCGCTGAATTGAATAGGCACCACACGAGAGAAAGACAGCGCCAGAGAGCAGGTTCGGAAGACGACCGATGGATAATTCCACACGCGGCGTGGGATGATGAACGTTGAGCGTCGACAGATCAGCCGACACGCAGAGCTAAAATATTTCAACGTGCAACTGCTTCACCAGCACAAAAATCTGCACAAATGAAGAAAAAAGACGGTAACTCCCGTTTATTCGTGTTGACGATTAAATTCAAAAGTGAGTTGATGGTTTCAAACAAGTGTACAGATGAAGTTAACAAAACGGTATATACAGAAGTGCACAATACTGTTAGTTTAACCCGTGTGTTTCTGCTTACCGCACCACATCAAATTTCGTTTCTGCATAGGTCATAAGATATCCGTTATCATGTCATTCACCGCCGACGGAGACTGGATCACGCGAATGCCGAAGTTTGCAGATCCCTCAATTCTCATGCACCGGCAATTCGAAATTTGGTTCAAGTTTTATCGCCGTCATTGTCTATTCATGTTTTTGCCATTTTGTTCCCCGGTGCCTCGAAAGATTACGTACGATTACTGTTATTCATTATCAAATGACGCTATTTTGGTGACGAATCAAATTAATTTGGGTCACAGTATCTGTATCCGGTTTTATGTTTTTACTTTTGGTGCTATGAGCATCAAAATTGTATACAATCATTTTCAACGTTAAACATATCAATTTAACTGATTATCAACCAAGTAGATATTTTCTCAGTTCCACCATTTCCTTATTTTACATTCTGCCCCTGTTACCTACCGCTTTTTAATACGCTAACACCTGCCGCTTCTGTTCACCAACCACGATGCAATGACACGCACGCGATACAGCAGCGTCGGTAAATCAGAAGTATCAAGTGTTTGTGGCCTGATTCGGCTGCCGCATGACTGTTCAGAACGGCATGCAGTGCCAGACATGTCTACACTGGTACCACACTAAGTGCACCGGCCTCAAGGAGGACCAGTACACTCTGCTGGCTTCTTCAAAAAAGCCATTTATCTGCATGAGCTGCCTTTTTCGTGAAGCTGCATTTCGTCCGGGGCTGTATCCGTCCCGCTGCTCGCCACCCCCAGTGAGCAAGAAGCAAGACACTTTTAAATGTAGTTGCAAGACGTCTAAAAATGTCAATGCACTGCACATGGCCACGGTTGAAAAAGCTCTGGTTGAAACCCAGACGGCTTTATCTGACATGAAGTCAGAATTAAGCTCGTTGAAGCAATTAGCTTTGCGCTTCATTCTCCCAGGCATGACAGTTGCTCGCAAGCCATTGGCTTTGTCCACAGCTCAAATTGAGGAAGCCGCGACAAACATGAGGGACAAAGCACTCCGGGAGAGGAGGCTCGTTCTGCGCGGACGGCTTCCGATCACCTCCTCTCTAAATTAACAAGTCAGGGCGGTGTTAAACACCTCATTCCCTCCAGAAATAGCAGTCTTGGTTCTGCTAACAAATCATCTCTTCTTCTTCCGCTCCAAAGCTACCAAGAATTCACTCGGACTTCTCGTGACGTTACCCGCGAAGATTAGCACGGGGGAAGTACTGGACAAAACAGTTCAGCTAAAGAAGTCATGCTAACCTAAGAGGAGTGTCACTGGATCGCTCATTGCAAGAGCGGCAGAAGCGCTCCCAGCTTGATAAAACAAGGTCGCACATCAAGGCTGACCCCAAACTTCAAGCCAAACGTTAAAGTCCTTATTCCTGTTCTCAAGAGGGGACCAGTGCCCCCGAATGGATCAACCCACGTGCCCACACCCACATCAGAGGCGGCTGCCCCCATCCCCTTGGATGACCAGTCGTCTTTGGAGATGCACGGGTCTGAACCAGTAGCTCCCAAAGACGCTACAGACAAACAATCTTGCTCTAAACACCCAACCATTCAGCCTCCAAAACGTCCCATTAAGAACTATTTTATTCCTAAGATTCACAGCTCCATGAGTCTGCTTGGGTCACCCCCTGCATCTCAGAAAGGCTCATACTTGGCTCATTCCAGCCGCATTTTCCTCTGCCGGATCACGGTCATTTCGTCCTAAGTTCTCTCCTAACCTAAAATCCCACCCAAATTTTCGAGGGTGCAAAACTGCAAACCACCCTCCAGTAATTAGAAGAACAAAGACGGTACGGAAGCCGTCAACCTTGGGCTAACAGAAGCGGACGGAGGTTCCCTCAGCCGATACACTCCGAGAAGGCTCAGGAAAACCTGACGATGTCTGTGCAATCCCCCTGAACTAAGACTGCTTCCCTAAGATTTTGCTTGGGTTCTTCAGACTCTTTTTGAACCAGGCCAAATGAGGAGGTAGCCCTCAAGTGTGTGTACACTACCTGAGCCATTTTCCCTCGCAGACTATGGAAGTCCTCCTCTCGCTCACCGCTTCCGCGGAACATACGTCGTCTTCTTGACCTACGTTCCCGTCTATTCTCTAAGCAGAAGCTAACGGGCAAGCCGGAGGATCTAAAAGCCTTTCGCTCTGTACGAAACAGGTGCAGGCTGGAGATGGTCAACACATCTAACGAGAAAAATCAAGGATACTACTAATAGCCCGCGAGAATGAGAATTTTCTCTTCAAGTACATGCGCCGCCAGAGAAAAACTAAGCCCTCGGCGCTTTCGCTGCGGCTTCCCGACGGGGAAACCTCCTCCAACCCCCAGGTGGTTGCTGAGACGTTCAGAGAATACTATTCAGCAGTTTACAATGTGGTCCCGCCAAACTGGCATCCGATTCTCCCGCGGAGAAATTTCCAATGCCCACTCCTAACAGCTGAATTCTCTGTGCTCGACGTTCAGGATCTCTTGCTTAAGATCAATCCTTATAGTGCAAAGGGACCAGATAGGACCCTCAAAGAAGCGGCCCTTGGTTTGGCGATGCCCCTCCATGGTCTGTTTAAACAGACACTTCGGACCAGCACTCTTCCGGAGGCATGGAAAGAGGCCATTGTCACACCTATATTTAAGGCAGGCGATCGTCACTCCCCTGCTAGTTACCGGCCGATCAGCCTTACCAGCATCCCGTGCAAGGTAATAAACGTCTTTTAAAACGCGCCATGCTCTCCTTTTTTGGGAGAATCCTCTGTCAGTATTGAATATCTTTTGGATGCTATCGTTTGTCTTTATTACGAATGCAAACTTCCTCAACACAAATCTGAACGAAACTGCATCAAGTTCTACAATGCTGGTAATGGTTATCGTGTGCGTATATATTTTTGTAGTAAAACGTTATGTTGAAAAGATCGAGAGCTGTTGGATTAGTAGAGATGAATTCGAAACAATAAGATTGATTGGTTCTGGTGCTTTTGGTGAAGTATCGGTTGTAAGATGGAAAACGAACGGTGGAATTTACGCCCTGAAGTCTCTACACAAATTTGACATGCTCAAACGATCTGATGTAGGCCATTTTTTATTTGTTAACCTGTAGTATAGAGGGCCTGCTTTCAAGAAGAAAGGGATGTTATGGTGAAAGCACTTGTTCATAATTCACCATGGATTGCGAAACTACATCACACGTTCCAGGATGAGAAGTTTCTGGTACGTTGCACGCTCTTTTAAACTCATGAGGTGATAGTATTTTCTAATGGACTTTTACAATGGCGGGGATATGCTCACTATGCTCAGCAAGTTTGACGACAAAATCCCTGAAGATATTGCGCGATTTTATGTCGCGGAGATTGTACTGGCAATTAACTCGCTGCACCAGATGGGCTATGTTCATCGTGACATAAAACCAGATAATGTTTTGTTGGAAAGGTGAGCTTCCTGTGTATCGTTTAAATTGTCCTCCGGATGAAAATATATAGGACACATGAAGTCAGATACACCGTAACGGTTACTAACTGAGTGTGTTACCTACATCAATCCGATGTTTTTTTATATTGTCAAAACTGTGGACCATACTCTGATACACTCAAATAGGATTCCTTCTTGAGTTTTTTTTTAAAAAACTGCGGAGGGTTTCCTTAGTAATCCTGCCTACATTTGGTCTTCCCCACGAGCACCTTACGGAATTTTGCAAACAACAATGAGTGAAGTTATTCACTTTCAATCGTCCCGAGCAATACGCATGATCCTTGGGTAAACGACCTGGACGCTCAGAAAAACCCTGCTATAGACCATGTAATATAAGCCTACGTCTACATTGGCTATAGTCACATGGTTGGGTCATATGGACGTAGTAATATGTATAAGGCACATGAGGTCAAATATCCTGTAACGGGTACTAACTGAGTGTGTTACGTACATCAATGTAATAAAGCCTACGCCCAAAACTACCGTTTACTGTAATATCTTATTTTTCGGTTCTCGTGGACGCTGTGGTGCCGTTTTAATCGTACGTGTCATACTGGTTGAGGAGAAACGGAATTTCTCCGAGCGTGTCTAAGCAAGTTCGTTTCCACATGTTATTCTATTGCTGATGTGGGCACTTAGGTTATGGGGCACAGTTTCTCTTTTGACTGTGCATCTAAGTGTATATAAACCTGTTACGTATGCGCTGTGTGTACCGGGCTTTTGTTGGACAGGATTTTCCAGACGGGCTGTTGCTCACCGCAGTGGTTAGCTTATTCACTTATTGATGAGCCGGACTAAACCGTACTGTGACTCGATCTGTCGCTCTGAATCTGACCTAGAAAAGCCTCGGGAACAACATTATCACCAAAAAGAGCAAAACATAGGTAAAACAACGCCAAACAGAGAACTTACTAATGATGAATGCACTGTTGACTGCAGCACATTACCCTCTCAACTTGCGTCTCAAACTAACGATTCGAGTGCTCAAAAAAAGGCGAACCTGGTGGGCGACACCTACCTACTTTACTCAGTGGATCAGTCAGGGCGTTCACATCTTTTTTTTTTACCACGCAGTTACATGACCACTACGGGGTTTTACCCACTGGTTGGTGATACGGTAAACGCTCAGTTGGTATGCGAACTACGTGGCCCGGCTATCAGTAGGATAAGTTGACCAACTGATCACGCATCCCGAGCAATCTGGAATAAGCGCGGACCGTATTTCTTAATGTTATCATTCCGTTTGATGTAGGCTACTTGGCGGAGACAACGATGGTAAAACAGCAAGTCTGGTTACATGTTCGCTGCGAACGGGACACGTTTCCGAATCATAGAACAAAGCAGAACGCACACGAACACTATATACCTTTAAGTGACAACTGGACGTCTTCTGTAGGTCACAGATGACATGGGTTAGTTAGGAGAAATGTGTGTACTACTCTGGCTGATGTCTTATCAGCAATGTCACAAGCTGACGAGATGGTCCTACCCAAGTAGATGGAACTACCTAAAGTCTCAAGCGAATTGCCTGCAATAAAAACCTAAAGACTGCGTATGCTTCAATATCGAGGCAGCACGTTGCACTTGGAAGGTGTGAAGCGCATTCCATCCAAATCAGACGGGCCATTCACTTTGCTCGGCGTGGATGGCATGTCTTCGGTAGAGGGGCTAAACGAGACAATATCATCCACATACTCCATGTCGATTGGCCTAGCGCCAGTAAGAAGCTCAACACCAAGCTCACTGGACTCCTCAAGCGCACCTTCCAGAATATCGTC
>LOND01000774.1:68942-88711 GCA_014220965.1 Paragonimus kellicotti | reverse complement strand
CAGGGTTACTTGACGATTACAAACGGATGACCACTTTGATGTAACTGTGTGTGACTTTGGTGACGCATGAACATGTCTAGCTTATTTAGCTGTTTAGAGCATATCCGTCATTCTGGATATACGTGAAAAAATGGGAGGCAATGCTGCACTTTTTCCACGCTCTCAAATAACACTTACTTAGGATTTTTTGTGTTTGTGGATGGCGAAATACGTACATGACTGTACTGCGTACTCAGTTGACTGGGTCGATTGTACACGGTAGGTTTTCTTGTAAAACGCCAGAGTAGGTATGGTTGTGTTATAAACGTTCATTACAATGACTGTGTTCCCAGGTGAAATTACAACTTTGTAATATCTATACAGGAAAGATAAATCACATCGAGTAGATCAAATGGGGCGCAGTACCTTAAGGACAAAAACTTAGTTCATTCGCGTTTGAACATGTCGCATATACGGAGCAGATACGTTGAAGTGCTGAGAGCATTCATTAGTTTACACTAGCCTTAACCTATGGTTACACTTACTTAGTGGTACAACATCCATTTTAAAAACTGGGAGGTGAATTTATAGTTTAATGAATCACATTGCTTCATACCGTGTATACACTTGAACGTGTTTATGAGTTCTGCTGGGTGGACTGCCCACTCCAATTACTCACGTAGATTGATCTATTTGTTCGGTGAAATTGTACATTTCATGAGGCAGTCGGAATAACTAACGCTCATACATTATTGATGGGTACCGCACATAGGTGACCGTGGAGTGAACTTTTAAATAGCGGCACAGTTACGCTGTGCATGACGTCATTGGGAAGGTGGTCAGCAAACGTACTTTACGTTCACGTTGCTCAGCATTGAGGGCCCGTCTTAGGATGAGAATATTCACGATATGCTGTTCGTCACAACAGCTAAACTAAACCCCAACGCTTCTAGTTTCCAAAACGGCTGGCGGGAAAATCAGTGTAAGAGCAGACGCCTTGTTCGAATGCGATCGTTATTCAGTTGACCAGCCATAGAATTCGGGGTTCTGTTCATCCACTTTTCAACTGCATTCCTTACGGCACAGAATTATTGCACTGAATCCTTAAGAAACTACCAGACTTTACACGAAAGTTAAACATTCCCGAACATTATGTAGTAGTTATGACGTTTCTGTACACTGTCGTTAATACGGTCAGCTTTCTCTTGTTAACAGACTAAGCCGGTCATTTTGAGATTCGCAGTTTTAGAGATAAACCCGGTGAAGTTTTAGCGTCGTTCATATGGATGGTCAGGAAACAAGCATTACTCTACTTATCGTAACATCTACTTCGAAATAAGCAAGTTGTTACCGGTTTGTTTCGTCCTTACACTTATCATGTAAGTGCGTGTTAAACTGAAACGAGAAGTTAGATCGCATTTGCCGTCGGCAGTGTCGAACAAAGGACCAAGGTCAATTTAAATACTGGCAAACAGATTGCTAGATTTGATAATTTAAAGAAGACTCAATAGCGTAAAATTTGAACTTCAGTTACTATGGAGCAAAAACAACAGAAATAGCACGTCAAACGAGACGATTGCTCTAGCAGCTGGACTATCTAATAACCACGACGAACAATTAGGTCAGACCAGCAGGATAAATTACTGTTGCGTCATACTGGCTACAAGAATAGTAATGTAAGTTAGATTATATATATATATATATATATATATATATATATATATATATATATATATATATACGCCATGCCATAAAACCATAACTCCACGGCTACTTCGTGAAAACGTTTGCTACCGTATGTCGCAGAATATCCCTTTGCGTTAAGCTGTGAAGCCAACGCACAGTTTACTGACGAAAGTAATTCGATACCCGTTTATTGCTAGTGAATTTTTGAAAGTAATCTGGGAAAAACTTCGGGAGCACTTTGATATGTAGTTTGCCATATGAAGTTAGTGAAACAGGATTCATCCGTTTGCCTTGGAAATCTCTGCGATTCGTTTAGACCTATTCAATAATAGTTGGTTGAACTCAGTTTATTCCACGTTTGCGTTTAACCATCTCTGAACTGCTCACCTTAGTCGTAGGTTTTAACATTCTTGAGTACAGTTAAAGCCCGTATGCTATAAAAATTCTCAGACGGAATTCAGGACAGGAATGCAGATCAATCAGCATAATATTGGGATTCTGAGAAGGAGCTACATTTTGGAAACATCAGACGCATATGTTGAATGTATCGCTTCAAAGGAAGGTTGCGTCACTTTGCTGGCGTGTCGTAATGAACACTACTACAAATCTGTTTGATGGTCTAAATATAAGAATTACCAATTGGTTGACTGTCCGACGTATGCAGTTCACTCCCCTCATTCCCGTTCACCAAAGGCCTACGAACTTCGATTATCAGCCAATTGGCGTTGGTCTTCAAACCAAAGCGCACCCCACTCTTTAACATTTAGTCTGCCCCTCTTCAGCTTATCTGAGCCATCTATCCGAACTTATTTTCTGCGTATTAAGCTGCGCATTCCTGTTGTGAAGTGTGTAAAACCTGAGCTTCCATTCACTATAAACGATGTGCATCGTAGATTCACTCCGTTTGTAATCGTCAAGTAACCCTGACCCACGTATTTCGCCATCCACAAACACAAAAAATCCTAAGTAAGTGTTATTTGAGAGCGTGGAAAAAGTGCAGCATTGCCTCCCATTTTTTCACGTATATCCAGAATGACGGATATGCTCTAAACAGCTAAAAAGCTAGACATGTTCATGCGTCACCAAAGTCACACACAGTTACATCAAAGTGGTCATCCGTTTGTAATCGTCAAGTAACCCTGACCCACGCTGTGTCCTGCGTTCATCTGTCTCTGGGTACTTGATGTACAATGAACAAACTTAGACAATCCACTTGCCAGTGAGCTCATGCTTACAAGTATACTGCGTTATAATTAAATTTATAACCATGTACAGCAGACCCGCCATGTCAGCCGAACTAGCTGACGAAGATATTCTTGAAACAAAATTTAAACTGCTGCGCAAAAGAAGTGTTCGATATCGTTAAAAAAAATTTGCCAATCAACAAATAAATACCACAATGAAGGAAATAATTGTTGCAGCTGATGCGTTAATGCTCCCGAGTTTGTTCTAATATTCGGCTGAACAATCCCCTACTTCCCGTTAATTCTGCAATAACCTGTCACAGAAAACAAGCTCCATAAATGATATTATTTATTCAGTAGTTGATTACTTTGTAGTAATTTCGCACTTTGTTGAAAGGTACATTTTTGAAAAAACTTCCAGTAATGACAATGAAACTGAGTAACCAAAGCAAAAAATGAGAACCGCAAACATAAGTAAACAAGTTCAATAAAAAGGTTTAGTATATGCACACATTGTAGTGTCCTAACTGTTCGCTGAAGTGAAAATCTGTTTGAGGTTAATTGCAATATTGAAAGCTACCAAATATAAACTGTCAGTACAGGAATTGTGCGCCAGGTGAGAACATTCGAGTCTGCGATGAAATATCGATGCTATGCTGAAAATATATCAGTAATCTTTACGTTCATCTGAAGTATATCCCACTTCTTAAACTCATGATGTACAAAGTCATACATACTTGTATCATTTCATCGAGGTTGCTTGAATCTACATCAAGAATATGCTGTTCAACAAAGTGCAAAATTATTTTTGTATCTGAGGCTATGCTAAAGAAAGAATGTTTCTCCTCGCCAGCTGATCAATAAAACCTACGACAAAAGATGGAGTGCATTCTATTCATGTCATGAATATACTGTATTAAATCGATGATAATATGATTCGTAATCGGCAAAACGTATCATTATCGATTTGAATAAGGGGTCATTAATTCTAATACAAGGTGATATCAGGCAGGTCCGTTCCAACTTGACAACGCGATCAACCGAAAGGCAAGGAATCTAATTATCCAACATATTGAGATCACTCAGTTCTCTGTAGTTTCACAGCACAGCTACTAGTCCACTTGCTCTCTTTTAGCATCCCCTCAATACCGCTGGTTCGAGTCTATTCGAAGTTCAGATTTTTCATAATTCACTCACTTACAAATGGCTTCTAAAACTAGCTACCCAAATATCCGCACTATGTGCCAACAATCACATTGTGAGTTACCCGAGAACCCTGAATGCTTCACTAAACACAATTGAACGGAATGGCTCAGATAATCATCGCCGTGAGGATATTCTACACCCTACAATTTAGGGTTTCTCATAGTGAGATCCATCACTTGATCGGTTGCACAGTGACAATAAACATACTGTTTTTAACAGTATTTTCACATCAGTTATTTAGTGAAGGAAAATATACTGAGAGAATGTTCTCAGATTACCCAATTTTATGTACCACATTTGTTGTGTTACTTCGTTTTCAGAGAAAAATGGACACAAATAACTTAGTGCTGCCATCTGTCAGAAAGTGTTGGATTCCGATATGGCAGCTCCTCAATTAGACGACTTGAAGGCGCATTCAGAGAATATGTAGAATGTCAGACACACATATATATGGGGCACTGCTTTGTATGATGCGACTGCTAACAATTAGAATTTGTGACGCAAGTCGGGATATTCAAAGCGGAGGTGAGTATAAACAGCTCAAACAACAACCACGTGTGTCATTCAATAAGCACCTAGAGGAGGATTGAGGAACTTATTCCACGTTTGTTATTTATAGGAAATAAGGTAGTGCAACCATGCATTCGGAAAGTTTCCATTTCATCTGAATCGCGAGAAGGAGGAAGCCAGCTCCGTGGATGAAAATGTGAGATGCATTCAGCAAGGCTAATTTCAACCTATATGGAAGTTTTAGATGCGGCGCACCAGAGCAACTAGCACTGATGCATATATGTGCTCAGATGCCCTTCTGTCAACAGGAATGGAATTCTCACGCTGGACACACAGAGACTATCCCCGAATCTTATCGAAGATGGGTGTTCGACTACAGCTGATTTCATGTCCTTCAGGGTTCAGCCGAGAACAAAATACCGATTGGGAACTTGCTTTACCATGTGTAATTATCGTCATACACCTTGAGGCAAATCAACACTCCGATACAAACCGTGAGTAAACTGTAGCCATCATAGAGACAAAATCGATTGAACAATGCAAATGTGAAACTGCCGATGAGCGACACCTTCCGCGCAACACACCGAATAATTTATTTTAGACAACTCAACATACTGATATATACACTGATGAATGTAACCACACCAATGTGCGTTTGTCAATTGCGAAAAATATACTGAATGAAACAGCGTGAGTCTAACGGCTGAATAATGAACTATTGATTATATTATCTGGACTCAATCAGATGATGTGCATTCAGTGAATAATGAGCCAAGTGTTTTCGATCATCTTCAGAGCGAGTTGGTACCAACATTCTCGGTTGTCCGCCTGCAAGACAGCTACTATGGTTGGAACATTGAGTTCAATTTAGCCACTTCAAACTTTGCAGAAAGACCACACACACTTCGCCGTATGTTAACAATCATCTACAAGCATAATATTTGCGGGTTATATACACCGGACTATAAGTTGTTGATACTCGTCGTATCAGTATTTGTGTTCGTCGAGGACTCTGATGAACATAATGACGAATTCTTCATCACATTGTGAATAGTAATCCATGTGGGAATCTCGATTCTTTCACAAACTTTCGAGTGCGTATCACGTGGCATTGCTTATGGATGAGAATGACCGACCACACATATTGTGGAACCCACCCTTTGTCTCTGCTGTGTTGGTCAGTGAGAATGGTCACACTGCGCTGAACACAAACCAAGGTTTCGTGCTTCGGTGAAGAGAGTGCTGACTCAGATGGACCTGGGACTGTGGGACACTCTTGTCTGTTCCATCTCTTATAATGCATTGATTTGAAACTGTTCATTCTAAAACCACCTTCTGAGAAAACCCGTAGTGTTTCGCCGTAATTAGCAAAACGTTGAGCGTGATGTTATGACCGCAATGCTACCGAAAAGTAATCCAGATTTGAGTGATGCAAATTGAATACTACTGTTAGATGGTCACGCGTTTTGCATTCGCAAGTGAATGTTTGCCAGACCCTTTCTGGGAGAATTATTGACAAACCTCGTCATCAATTGATATCATTGTCACGGCTGGGACTTGTACTCCAATCAACAGTCGCGTTGATTAATGTATCACTGAGCTTACAGTTGGCGAGATGGAATGACGACATCTAAATACTCAGAGTACACTCTCTTGTGAGCAATCTTCAAGTCTGGAGTGTAGAAACGTTCATTATCTTAACCCCAGTCATTCGATAATGCATATATATTTGAGACATATACTTATGCCCATGTAACACAATTTCTGGACAAAATCTTCGCAGTCATTTACTCCGTATTTTTCAACAGAACATGTGAGACCTGAAGATCCAGTGCTAAAATGTAAGTCTATTGGATCGTCGCGTATGTTACGCGCTCAGTCGCTTGGCCCAAAATCGAGAAGTGAGAAGAGACGCGGCAGCACCGTTTATTGGAAGAGACCGAGTTGCACTGGCCGACCGATGTGGCGTGATGCGTCCTGGTTGTTTCGTTAGCAGATGCGCGTCCTAACACTGTCGAAGAGTTACTCAGTGCTACAAGCATTGCCATAGAACCCATTGAAATTTCATATGATCCCATTACTCATTTACGAATGTTTACTACAATGGGTGCGCCCCGTAAATTTGAACTCAACGATGAGAAGTCAGGCGCTGTTAGGTTTTGTGGTCCATTCCATATCGAAAATCGATCATCAGGATATATATATATATATATATATATATATATATATATATATATATATATATATATATATATATATATATATATATATATATATATATATATATATATATATATATATATATATATATATATAAGTATAGTCAGAACAAAATGAATTCAAACGGATTGGAGCACGCGTATGATATTCTGTCGGATCCTCAGGGATCGAATGCCTGTATATATAGGTTCGTGCACACTTTGTGTTGACTCGAGACGAACAGTCGATCTTGCCCACCGAAACGCAGAAAACGTGGAACAATGTGGTGCACTACAATCCCGAATGACACGTCGAGGTTGACTGGATGACCTGTGATCAATATGTGTCTGGCGATCCACAATGTCATTAGTTCGAGTAACTCCGGAACGTATGAATTAGGTCGTACATTCATCTTGTGAACGCATTTTGTCTAGTGCTTCTTCGCTCTAGGATTGAAACGACTGTCGATTCTGCCCGTGTAAATTTCGCCGCACTTGTACTCAAGTTGATAAAGGCAGTTTGAGTAGGCTTCAATAGGTTGACTGAACGTGACGATATCTTGTGGGATTAATCACTGAGTACCACTTCGGCTGTATATCAGGTTCGCTTATTCAATTCGCCAATGTTCAGTGTGGCTCTCAGTTGCGTACTGTCATCTCTGACTGGTGGTTCAGAGTAGACTTTCCTCTTAACAACCGTAGTGACGTTTTCCACTGTGATATGTTGTTGGCTGTGTCTACTGGGTCGCCGTAACGGACATGCAGTATTTTGAAAACAGGTCTTCAGCTGTTCGCTGAACAGCCTAATGAACGAATGTATCTGGATACCGTAAATAATGTTTTCGCTGCTACTCGCCTGTTGTTCATTGGGGCACAGTTTTTCCAGTGAATGTACTGGCGAATCCAAGTTGGTTCACTATAATTGACCAAAATGATTTGAAAAGGCAGGCGGTCCTTTTTTAGCCCACACGTGATCCCGGATTAGTATGAAGCGTGTCCATCTATGTCGCCGTAACATCGACCGTTTGTGACGAGTTCACCAACGTGATGAAGATACCAGTGTAACTTTTGTGTAACGGTATCGTTAAACGGTTTTTAATGAGAATCCCTTCTGATGTCAACGCGCACCTACCCGAATGTCCCATAGATGCTCCAACGAATTTTGGGTGAGGGTTTTTCTGAAAACTGAAGCTGAATTTCCCGGTACATAGTACGAGAAGCAGATTTCCTAGTTCTGTAAGAATTTTTACATCGAACCTTGAGGTGCCAATCAAATCGGATGCAATTTCTACCGTTTTTTGCTATGGAATATCCGTAAACGGTTATTAAGTTTGTACCCACCGGATGAAGTTGTTTGTTTATTAACCTTAACAGGATTTCCAAAATAAACCAGATATTGTTCATGACTATACGTCTTGGACGTCGGTTACAGAACATCTACCAAAAATTGAGTTAATCTGTATTGTGTTGCTTCCCTCATGGATACAATCAACTCAGCTAGTTCAACGAGTTCGTGTGTCTCGCGTAAACTGTACAGTTGCAATGTTAATTAATAGCCGGGTTTTCCGGATTTAAAAGATTATCATCCAACATTTGATGTAAGGTAGATAAATCAGAGTATCCATGTATTTGACATTCCATAACGATCACGTTGTAACTTAGTCGACACTTTGAAGTTTTCTGACATTGATCAATATAGATGATATCTTGATGGTAGTCTTTTGTTTGTCCATAACTGCAGCATGAGATATCCTGAATCGGGTGAACATAAAAACAGTCATATCATTAAATTACACAGAGGCCTTATGGTGACGAGTCGTGAGGGCATATTCAGCTTTCTTTCTATCTCACGTTTTATAACAGACACAGAAAATTACGATCAGCTTTATGTTAGACCAGTTTTAATCGTCTGAGCTTGCAGCATGCAAATCTGTTAGGCAGTCAGAAAGCTTCTCAACCTTCGTGTCCATGGGGACGTACTGTGTAGTCTATTCGGGTGAACTGTATGATCGATTCCTAGTGTCAATGAGTTCAAGTGTAGCACGCAAAGTGACCCAGAATGAAAATTGGAATCGTACTTTTACTGAGGTATTGAGGGCCTGATTCTTGTTTCTGTTTCTCCAGCGATTTGTGAAGAATTTCTGGACGCAATTCTCTAGTTCGATTGACAACAGTGATGGTCCATCAAACGCAGACAACAAACAGTGAAATTATGGGGTTGCAACCACAGACCTATATCTTTCCAGCGAATGAATTATGCTCTAGTCACGACAGCCATACATTGATTTGTAATTCCTGTTAACCGAAAACTAGTCCTGACGAGGATAATGCGTCGTATCTCAGTTCATAGAAGTAAACGTCGATTTTCTTTATTTTTTTGCGTATAACGTATTGCCCTGTAGACTGCTAGCAATCCGCGTCCAGATGTGCTGTAACGTGATTCGACGGAAGAAAGTTTATACGAAAAAAATCCTAGTGACTGGTGAGATTTACGAACAGTTTCGTTGTAAGACTGCACCAACACTGTGCTAGAGGCGTCAACATTGAGAGATAACGGAGCGTTGGTTTGTAAATGAAACAACATGAGATTTTCTGTGAGGGAAGCTTTTACTTTCTCAAAAGCTGTATAGCTTGGTCTGACATGCCGTATGCTTTTGGATTAGCAGCTGTGAGGTCTGTCAACGGTGCTAATAACGATGCAGCTTGAGGGATGGAACGACGATCAAAATTGACCATCTTCAAGAAAGGGTTTAGTTTGCGGAATGAGGTAGGAAGAGGAAAACCTCTCAAGGATTCAAATTTGTCCCTAGCTAGTGTAATTCCGTGTTTATCGATGGTGTGACTCAGAAAGTACAGTGAATTAGAATCAAACGTACATTTCTAAACATTGATTACAAGGTCGTAATCTTGCAATCGAATCGGTAGCAAGCGTAAGTGGTTCACGTGTTCCTGTCGGGAAGCACTAGCAACTAAGTTGTCATCGAGATAAGCAAAAACGAAAGGTAAACCGGAAACAACTTAGTCAATGAGACTGGGGAATGTTTGCGCAACATTGCGTAAGCCAAAAAGGCATGGGTATGAATTTAAACATACCGAATGGAGTAGTTATTGCAGTTTCATGGACGTAGTCAGGATGAACCTGTATCTTACGGTAAGTACGAAGGATGTCGATATGCAAAAAATTATGCATCCCTGAAGACTGGACGAAAAATAAGGATATGTGGTATCGTATATCTGTCGGGCAGAGTTATATTGTTCATCGCTCGGAAATCACCACACGGTTTCCGGTCATTAGGGGTTTTCTTCTGAACCATGTGCAGTGACGATGCCCACATGCTTTTAGATAGTCGGATGATTCCGAGTTGAACCATGTGTTAAGATTCCTCTTTGGCTTTGGCAAGCAGCGGGGATGAGCGAAAACTGGATAACCATTAGTCATCATGGAATGAGCGGTCGAGTGTTTACGGCATTACCTATGAAAATCCGTCTTTGTCAGTTCGGGAAATGTAGGTAAACGGAGTTATCCCGTGTTGAATGTAACAAGGATTGTACAGAATTGGGGAATATCGACTGACCTTTGGCTGACAGCTGCCTATCGACGTCAAATAAACGCTTGTTTTAAATCACACATAAAAAACTGTGTCGAAAGTGTGTGAGTTATAAGTGTCCTAAATATGCCGTAGGAATAAAAGTGTTTTTACAGTCTGGTTCGTTCTCACAGTACAAGTCCAAGTCTACTGTTGGTATCAGACATCATTCTCATTAGACGTGTGGTACATAGACACTCCACTAACTCACAACCTTCTACTGGTCAACCGAAACAATACAACCCACATTTTAATAGATTTTGAGGAACCGAATTTGAGGTTCCAAGCCTAATTTTGTTCACGGTTCCCTTTCAAATCGGGAAAGTCCCCTGACACCCTGGATGGCCTATGCGCGTCCTTGGTCAAAGCAACCAATTCGAAATGTGCTATTTATGATTGTCTGCTCTTTTCCGTTGAGTGGGCTAATTACCTTCTTTCTGTCAAGTCAAAAATTCCAGTGCCCTGCAAGGAAGCCATGATGTAAAATAGGTCCTTCGGGTTCGAAGTCTTATCTACAACACATACACATTGTAACGAGCAGGCTTTACTGAAGATTGCTTTGTGGAATTTTTCAGTTGAATCATTTTCATAAATTTTGGCAAATGTGCCCCAGCTGGAGGTGTTGACTTACTTGTCTGTCCAAAATGTTTCAACCCCTTGATCAGGGCTTAAGATTTTCATAGACCAGCAGTTTTCTCAGTCTTGAAATTTATTCTTCAAATTTAAATGAAATATGTATAGTTATTTCCTTCTGCTAAATTTTAAACACATTTCTTTAACTTCATTTCATTATTTCATGGAGTTCCGTTTTGTTCTCTGAAATGGATTTTGAGTGGAAAACAATAAAACCTAAAAGATACAGCTCCATTCAGAAATTAGAACGTAACAGCCGGAACACGAAGAGTTGTAGATACACGCATTCTCTATTTGATCAGTATTACCAAATATACAATAACATGATTCTGTAATTCAGTTATAACTTGTTTTACACTTCATCAGTGTAGATGGACGTAGTCTACTTCGGACTGTCAGTCGACATAGTCCACAACAACAAGTGTTTGGAGTAGATTTTACAGTGTTTTTTCTTGATGCTCACTCTCAAACCGACACTGTAAGAATGGTTTCGCCTTTTGTTCACCCCAGCAGGTAAAGATAGACTGAATGGCGAAATCTAACCGATCACTCATAGAAGTATGAGCCAAATCTCTTATCCGCTTGACTAATAGTTCTGTGAGCATCGCTTTATATGGGGTAGTTTAAGGGTTGTTCGGAGGACAATATCAAGGAGCACTACAGACGTGAACCTCCGTTTGTGGCAAACAATTACGGGACTGGTAATCACTTTGCAAGTTAGGAAAGTCTTCTGTGTTCAGACAAGTTTAGGTTCACGGATAACTGAGATTGTTTCAGTCCACTACTTTGGACTGTTCCAGGAATCAACCATAAACAGAACTTCGTAATTAGTGCTGGCTGTCTTGTTACAGATTGATTTCGTTCAAAATTATGCTATCAAATGGATTCGCAAAAAAACAGTGTTCAAACAGACAACTAACTAACGACATGCTCGGAGTGGTAGGTTTATATGATCTACGCATTCTCTACTGTGAATTCCGTCCTCTCACACATCGCCTGTTCGGTCGGCCGAATAAAATGGACTTATTCTCCGTCTAGTTTGCGTGGTTCACTTAGACCATGATGTTCAGCAGGAATGATTAAGTGTGAACAGATAAATCACAATGACAGATCACCTCCAGGCCAATGTTATTGTTCTACTTTGAGCCACGAATGTCGATGTGAAGTGTTAGGGCGGTTGTTTACCATCAATCTCGCTGTGTAGGCACACAGTCTATTGATACCAGTTGCCTATAAGTGGCAGGAATTATCAGAAATCGTGAACAGTTTGAAGCGGTGTGGTTCATTCCAACACACACAAACACACACGGTTTGGCGATACAAACTACAACAGTCGATAGAACTCACGTATGACACGGAAAACCAATGAATGAGAAGAACATCATCAATTTATGTGCAAGCTTAGGTCGAAACAGCTGTGACGATTGGACAATTAGTTCACGCAACACATTGCGCCTATATTAAAGGGGTCATGTGCGCTGTCAAACAGTAAGTGCTATGATGCTTTTAATGTTGACAAACTGATAAACTCATTCGTTCAACAACGAAAACCGTGGTCACCTGCATACTTTTTTCTACCTACACCATATATGGGGGTTCGTAGTTGTCAAACTGCATGAAGCATAAGAGATGCGTTGAGTTAAGTTTTTGAAACGCAATTAATGTTATTGAGTAACCTAGTTCTAAGATAAAGTGTATTGCATGTACTAACTAGTTAACATTGAGTGAAACCAGTGCTATCAAACCAGTACGCGTCGTTGACGCTCGGTCTCTAAAAACATCGCGTTTCTACAGTTAAATTCAGAAGCCTATACGCAAGCGACAAAGCCCTGTATCGTTGACTAACTCGTAAGATTTTAGCACAGTGGATTTCAAAGGCAAATACAGGAATTAGAATGTAATTGAGTGATTAGTAGACAACTACGGATCATCCCAGAATATTATTGCACCGCCTGCAATACATATATGCTGCTTACCCCTCACACGTTCGGGTGATCAATGATGGGTTGAGCGTGGGTATTATAAGCCAAGATAGTTTAGATTACTAGTATGCTCTGCTGGACTGCCAAGTGTTTCATAGTTGGCAACTATGGCGAAGCAGCAATACTCACAAGATGTTGTAGTAACCAACTATAAAGAACAAGGGATAGTCAATGATTGCTGGAGGTTATCGTTGCCGATCGAAGACAAGCTACTCGATCTACACCTGGATGAGTACGGTCACCACCTGATTTAAGGTGGACGCACGCGGACGCGGGATAGTGGTGTAGATGGCCAGGGAAAGCGACGGAGATGATATATCTTCTCTAAGAGGGTAATGGCGCGCGCGGATATCTGACAGGATCAAACTCAAGCATGAGCGGTTAAAACCAGGTTTTTACGGATTCAGCCCTTGCAGTATTACTGCATTTGCAACACACAACGATGCCAGGGAGCATAAAGTCCAAGGGACCATGGAGTATGACCCAGCGACTCCAATATAGATTGGAGACATCTCCACAGGCAACGCGTTCTGATTAGCTAGTGTATGCCCTAAAGCCACGGCATCGATTCTAACTTTGAGGAAAGCTAATTAGACAAGGCGCAGGTGGCTTGGTTCGCACTTAAAATTAATCTTATGTACCACAGTTTGCATCCAACAGGAAAATGATACGGTTTTTAACTGATGGAGTTTTTCTGGATCGACGAATAGGATCAACAAGGGGTAACACCATGGCTCAGACGAGGCTAAGCTGGCACTTAAGGTGGCAAGTGCAGACATATGCGCAACAGTTTTTTACGCGATCATGAGGCCCCGACAAAACATAAAAACGCCAAAAAAGAATAGAATAATACGATCACACAATAGGCTAAAACTGCACATCCGGCTTATCAGCTCGTCGAATTCTGCATAAAAATCTGACAACACTGTGCTCCTCTCTGACAACTGCTGCAGAGTTATCTCATTTGAGTTATTTCGTTGAAGAAAGTAGAAGTGGAATTCGAGTGAACCACCAAGCAATGCATGCATGGAGATCATGTTGGTCTGACCAGTGGAATTATGTGCTTTCATATAATTGGTGTACATCTTAAGCGGGTTGACGTCTACCTAGTCAAACCTGCCGGTTTTTAATCTACCCTAACCATAGTGCAGTCCGTCTTCGTGGCCTTGGAATAACAGAAGCAGTTTGTACAGACAATGGATTTCCAGTCCTCAGCGGAAAATTCCGACAACTTTCATGCAACAATTGCGTAAGGCGCGTAAAAATTGAACCATATGTCACTCAACGTCAAAACGTTTGCCAAAACTTTCGGTTCAAAAAGGCAGGCAAACGGTGTAAAAGGAACTCTGCCTCGCAATGGCAGAGCACCGGAAAGAATAAAAATTGTGCACATAAGAAATAAACTGAAAAAATTATACTTGCTCAAATAAGTCTCACGAGAATAGTTATTGGTTATCTCCAAATTATATCGACTAAAATACCTGTTACCGGGTTCGATAGAACTGTATCAGGTCGTGTGAGTCTACGTAGGATTCATGCGTGGTACAGTGAAGAATGTTGACCAGAGAAGAATAAACCATATTCATCAAGCAACATATAAACTATGCGCACAATAAAAAAGACGAAAGCAATTTCTTGTTCACTGTGGGTCAATGGAACTTATGTCCACGTAGGCATGACAAAGTCAAGCAATTCTCAGCATGAACAATGGACGATCTCTGGTCATTTGATTCTTGTGGGTTAGGCGTTTCAAGACCTTCTGTTATTTTATTGTTAAGTGTTTGTTGATTCATGCTGTTTCATGTTTCCTCAAACAACCTTTACTTCTGATGAACTCGTAGAGTTATTGTTGTGTCCTATCTGGGCCGTGTTTCTGCGTGTGTGTGTGTGCCGGCGCGCAGTTGCCGCTCGTCAGAGAACTCACTGATACTCCACTGTACATATGATGAATATCAGAAAAGAAATTATGACGGTAGTCTTTGAGACGATCGGTCTCAAAAGCCAGAAACGTCCCAACCGGTTCGTCGACAACAACGTGGTTATCGCTATATTGGTGCAGGAAGAAGATGCGTGTTGTTGCTGCCTCTACAGTGGACCTAGACAATGAAGCGAGAAGGCCACGTTCCAGAGCATCCACCGTCAGTTGGCCGAGCGTGTCCGCGGAATTAAGGACAACTGGTGGATGAAACGGCGAGCGAATACAGGGCTTCGCAAACCGTCGACAACATAAGGAGTTCTACGACTCGCTGAAGGCGATTTCCGGTCCATCAATCCAGTCCCTTGAAGCACTGGTAGACATGGAACCTGCTTGTTCGTGCACCAGCAGAGGACATCAGAGTCATAGCGCAAACACTTTAGTATCTACTAAATCGTCCTGCTACCATTGATTGGGTGACCGTGAACAGCCTGTCGCAACAGGCCATCAACTGCAGAGAGCGACTGGTCAACTGCGCAACGGAAGGCTGCAGGCGAAGATGGACTGCCGGCTGAGATCCTGAAGAATGGCGGACCGGCGCTGGAACGTGCACTGCTCCAGCTGGTTCACTCCATCTGGAGCACGAAGTGATGCCGGAACAATTCACAGATGCCCTTTATCGTACCCTTGTTCAAAGGTAAGGGTAGCAAGCAATGCCCTGACAGCTATCGGGGCATAAGTCTGCTGAGCTGCGCAGGCAAGGTGCTTGCCAGAATTCTCCTGAACCGGCTGAATACGGAAGTCTTGGAGACCAATGTTCCTGAGGAGCAATGCGGATTCCGGGCGAGTCGGAGTACGATCGACCTGGTGTTCGCTGCTCGACAAATTCAGGAGAAATGCCGGGAACGCAACCAGCCCCTGTATGCTCTCTTCGTGGATTTCACCAAGGCCTTTGATTCCGTGAGCCGCGAGGCGTTGTGGACGGTGCTTGGTAAGTTTGGATATCCAGGTAAAACACAGTTTCAGCGAACAGACTGTTTTCGATAAATTCTCCTCTTTGGCTGGTACAATTATAAAATTAAGTGACGTGTTAGAATGTTATTGATCAAAGATTAATGAAGGGGCAATGTAATTGGATAAAAAGATTAACACTACTTCGCTGTGGTTAGGAACACAAACGAAGTTGATCCTAGTTAGTCAGTGTTAATCAGGCTGGGACAGTGGGACGGGGACAAATTGTTTCACGGGTTGGGCGGCCGTGTTCGGCCAAGGAAGCCTCAGAGTTTGAACGAATTGTTTATGCACACACAGATCCGGGTGACGTAGTCGGATTGCGACCGCCTCGGCTATCGACAGGATGTGGCATTGACGTGCCTAATAATGTTGCCTCTTTTTTGGTCTATTCATTTGACTGTTCCTGTGGTTCAGCATACATAGATCGCACTACTAGGCGTTTATCCGAAAGAATCCCTGTTTTCGATGAATACTACGGGGATTTTCAGTATCCAGGTAAGTTCGTCAATTTGATTCGAATGTTGCATGTGGGTATGAGGGCGAAAGTACAGTCGTGTGGATCGACTTGTGATGATTTTGACATTGTCACTGGCGTGAAGCAGGGTTGTGTGCTAGCCCCAGCTCTATTTAGTTTATATTTAACTGCCATGCTAACGGTTGCTTTTTCTGGAGCTCGGCGAATGACGGCGTTGAGGTAGAGTACCGGACGGATGGGCGCCTGCTGAATATCCGACGATTCGGCGCCCCAACCCGGTTACATACCTCAACGATGCGCATGCTTCTATTCGCCGATGATAGCGCTGTTCGCACTCAGCGAGGACGAACTACGGCGACTTGACACGGATCTCGCGACCACGGCATCCAAGTTTGAATTAAATATCAACACAGGCAACACATTTTCTTTCTTTCAGCTGTCTCCGGGCGGGTGCTATCTGTATACCTTCACCTCAAATTCGCATCATTGGAGACGTTCTCGATAGATTTTCACTACATGAGTTGCAGTCTGTCCACCAAACTGTCCGTGGTCCGTGAGTTGAAAGCTCGTGTGCAAATGGCTAGTTTTGCGTTCAGACGTCTTGAAAGACGTGTTTGGAAGAACCACAGCCTGAAGCCGAGCACTAAGCTCTTTGTCTACCACTCAATGGTGCTGTCTATACTGCTGTAGGGCAGTGAAATTCGGACATCGTATCAGCGGAACGTACGCTATCTAACGCTTTTCATTTGCAATGTCTAAGACGCATCTTGGTATTCGGTGGTCGGACATGGTTTCGAACACTGGGTACTTGCGGCCGATAACAGCTGATGGTGGAAGCCCTGCTAATGCTGAATCAACTTCGCTGGCTGGGTCACGTCCGTCGGATGGGCGATGACCGTATTCCGAAGCAGCTGCTGTATAGACAACTGAGATCAGGTAAGCGAAATCCTGGTGGTCAAAGCGGAGATATCAGGATGCTGTGCAGGTAAGTCTTTCGTAAAAGTTATCTTAGATGTTGTGAAGACATAGCGTTTAACCGGACGGTCTGGAGGAATACGATTCGGACGAACGTCCGCGAGTTCAACGAGCAGTTATTACGCGGCCGAGAACGGAAGCGCGCGGTACGCAAAGGAACCATCGGTGCCATAGGTCGTGGTGACATGACTATATGGCGTTGCGATGTGTGCGGCCGTGAATGCGCTGGCCGCCTTGGATTAGTAGGTCACCAGCGTACTCATAGTGCACCGTCGGCGAAGAGACGACGAGTACGTTAGGCTCAGGTAGGTCATATCAGTATATCCATTCTATTTTTTTTTAGATTTCATCGACTAAGACAATCGTTGTTTGGAAACTAATTCGCTCCTCTTTTCAAAATCTTGGTTGTCTGCGGCCTTCAACTTATTTTTATCTTCAGCTTTGTTGGTGTATTGTATAATGAATCGTTTGCCTGTTCTTTGTTGAATTTTGCCCCTCATATTTATCCTCTCCGGAATGCAGTATCATGCTCGTATACTGAAGGACTTCCTGTATTAAGCTTTACATGTTTTTTCTCAACTTAGATCTTCTCATTGCAGTCTCTATCTCTGTTCATTTTCCGAGGGGTAAGGGTTTCTTTTTCCATTCAACTGGCTAACCAGCATTGGCCGGCTGGACACAAAGGCCTCACTCACACACCTACTGGTCTTATTCCTTCGGGTTTACACCGGATACGTGGTGTGTGAGTGGAACCACAAGTGGTGCAGCGCAAGCCACTTGGGTGATGGTTTGAAGCGCAGGCGTCCTCTGGCTTCGGTCACTGTGACAGGCTAATCCGTTTCGGATGCCGCCAACCGTGTGTGAGCCTCGGTCTGGATGTAGATTACTTCGCCTGTTGACAAGACGAGCTTGGGCATATATGCATATATGTTCGCATGTTAGTGCCTGCGTCATCATAGAATACACCTAATCGCTGCATTCACGTCCTGGTTGCCTTCATCTTGACTTAATTCATGCACACACTCTGCGTTGTCACGTTGCGTGTTTGGGGCACCAATAAATCTACCACGTATTGACTGCGTTTTGAACGGAAGATATAACTGTTCATAACTAGCTGTCACAGCTGGAAAAAGGGTTGCTCAACAATCCAACAAAGCAGAGGCTAGGCAGCCTGCGTGTCCTATCTGGAAATCGCCACGCAGTGGAGCATTCATCCAGTCGTCGTTTTCCACTCAAACCCTCGTGAGAATTCTACCTATCCACCTGACAAAAGAAAGACACTTAGAGATCAAATGTAATGTAGGAGATGGTCTGCTGACTTCTGATTTAACCCCTGAAAGTTCAACAGCTATATATCCTAGTGAGGATTTCAGGATTAACGAGATAACATGGGACTTCAAAACTAAAGAAGGATTGTTGTTTTTCTCTTGTTCGGCTACGATCCAATCAACCGGAGACAGTAACTTGTACCTCCATGATCATATCACCACTGGTTCCAACTA
Organism: Paragonimus kellicotti; assembly: GCA_014220965.1. Lineage (NCBI taxonomy): Eukaryota > Metazoa > Platyhelminthes > Trematoda > Plagiorchiida > Troglotrematidae > Paragonimus > Paragonimus kellicotti. The sequence continues at coordinate 69,865 of LOND01000774.1, read as the reverse complement.
AAAATCACTTGCTGCGAAGCTATTTATTATCAGTTGTATCCGGTCCGAATTTTCGAATTGTCCAAGGTGAATATATTCTGACAAACTAGAACAGCATTTTCAGCATCACCGCATTTTGAGATTCATAATTTTGAATGCGCAGTAATAGATAAAACAAGAATACACAAGGGATCTGGTTAACAGCGTGCAATCAATCATCGGTACAAGAGTCTTCATATTGATTACCTTGTTAAGTATACTATCCAGTTGTGCATAACATTGATGATATGAATTTCGAATGGCTTGGAGGATGTGTGTGCTAATGTGAACATGGATTAGGCAGTGATCAGTTAATATTCACCAAAAATCGCATAGGAGTGTTAAAAGTGCAGCTGAAAATTTCACATATGGATTGCGTTGGCTAAGTGAAGTCAATTTTGATCATAACATCGGAATTCTATGCTCCATAGAGCAACAATTTATGCCTGTTCACCACAATGCGGGTATCCACCTAGTTTTTACACTTTCATTCACGCTCGTATGTATGGGTATTGATGGTGTGATTTGTATCAAGATAAACCGAACAAAACGTATCGATTTCGACTGGAAGTGTCTGCATACCTAAATTAGCTAGATGGATAAGGTACAGTGTCATCTACAAAAACCCGAATAAGTCAACACAGATGTGAAGATGTCTCTGTGAGTTGTTTGGATCAAGCAGATACACGAGACATTGATCATCATATACTTCTGTCCCCGTCAAACCAGAATCAACTGTCACTATGTAATGACAGTTGAGCACCAGCACGAACGGCTAATTTCTTGTTGTTGTTGACGATGTTGATACTGGCTACTGTTGACAAGCATTGCACTGGTATTCGGATTCTTGACCGGTTGCTCCAATATTTTATTATCGTCACAGTAACAAGCTGTAAGCATAGCAG